>PVHY01001909.1:0-138460 GCA_004024945.1 Uropsilus gracilis | reverse complement strand
CAAGGTAAATTGGATTTGCTTAGAAACTTTATAGGAAAATACTTTGACCACAGGACTGCTCAGAATTATTTACTAAATTAGAGGGCCATCTCGAAAACTCCCTTGCCTGGAGTCTGAGGACAGCACCCTTTATGAAGGTTAGTTCTCAGAAACACCCCTCCTGTGGGGACAGAGAGCTACGCCCGTGATTGCCGTTACCACATGGGTGCTGCCACCGCATGGGTACTGCATCGCATGGGTCCCTCATTGTTGAGTCAGCTCCCACAATTCCCCCCCCCCTTTTTTTTTTTATTTATCAGCAGGAGGGACACCAGGCTTGCGAGTAGTGAGGCGGAGTTCATGCAGCGCAAGGCGGGTTGCCTGAATGTCTCGAGCTAAGAGCTTGAGACAGCAGGGAACGCCGAAAAGCAGGAGCAGAAAGAACGTGCCTCCTGTGGCCAGAGCAATGAGAATATGATTCCATCTAGTTAAGGAAGGCACATGAGAGAACATAGCAGAGACAAATGACGAAGCAAATTCATCAGTGTCAGTGTCCAAAGGTACAGCCTGTTGAAGGGAGGGAATTTTTTTGTGTAATTGCAAAATATCTAGAGAAGTATTAGCATTATGCCAAATTCCAGCAAGACCTTTGACAACTCATATATAAATTCAAGAGGTCTACATGATCAATCCTTATCATTTTCCAGATCACAAATGTGTAAATTAAAGATAGGAAAAATCAGATAGCTTTTTGAGACTCTCTAATCTAAGTAGAAAGAGACCAGACTCAAGCTCAGGTCTGAATGCTTTACCCTCTACCCTGTGTTGCAAACACCTGTGAAAACAGATTCTTTGTTTTATTCCCCTTACTGTGAACTATTATGTCTTCCTTACCTTACACCAACCTGTTCATTCTACATCTAAGAAATCCATTATTGAGATTTTACATCTTTGTAAATGAAATATAGATGTATTCTTTGTAAATCTATAGTAGTGTTTTCCTTGAGCTATTTAAATTAGAGCTGATCTGCAATACACACTTTAATTTTTTTAAATGGTTTACTTTCACTTTTAAAATTCGATTACTGACAATCATAGTACATACTATTGCTAAAACAAATGGATTTTTATCACAACAGATGAAAAGTGGAATTTAGTAAATTCAAGCTAATGTACAGAGTTGACAAAATTTGATATACAAGTTCTGGAAAATCAAATAAACTCTTGGAAAGTGCTTTTATAATAGATATGATCACCTTGAAGTAGCTGGTTTATTTTTGTGATTAGAACAAGGTTTATTTTGTTGATTTTCTCCATTCACATTATGAGATAAGTGTTCACATTTCTGATAATAAATCTCTCCTCTAAATTTTACTGTTTTAGAGTGATACAGTCCCTCCTACTTTCTTTGGATTTGTGTTGATGTGGTATATCATTTTAAAATTCTTTCTTTTAACCTATGGCATCTCTAGTGTAAAGTGTGTTTTTATAGTCAACATATGGTTGGATCATGCTCTTTTTTCCAAACTTGCATTCTCTTCTATTTATATCTAATGTTTAGATTATTTACATTAAATTTGATTTGTGAATTATCATAATTTTAGTTATCTTACTATTTATATGTATTTATCTCATCTATTTTACCTTTGATTTTGCTTTTTTCTGTAAATTTAGTTTTACTTACCGTCTTTGTTGTTCTATTGAAGAAAAAAAAATGTTTCAATATAGTACACTTGTTTAACTTGCATATTGTACCTTTAATTGTTGTTATGCTATATCATATATAGACTAAGACCATTTATATTATATGTGATTTTTATTCCCTGCCCCAGATTTTGCATTATTATTGTTAACTTTTATTTATAAATTTGTTTAAACTCACCAAAACAGCTAATGTTTTTTTCTAAGACTATCCATATTGATTTACTATAAAGGTACTTAATACTTTTTAGTTATCGTTTCTGGTGTTCATTATTTTTTGTGATATATTTCTGTCTGGTATTATAGTCTTTTTGTACTATGATGTTCCTTATCATTCATTATCCTGTGAGCACACCACAATTAAATATTTTTAGATTTTTATGTAAAAAATTTTTACCTTCTTTTAAGGATATATTCCTTGAATATAGAATTTTATGTGACAGGTTTTATATTTTCTTTCATAAATTTAAGCATGCTTAACTACTGTATTCTCATTTGTACTGTTTCACATATTTCTTTTGCCATGCTACTACCTGATTTGTATGGAAATATATCTTTTCTCTGAATACTTTTAAAATTTACCCTTTATCTAATTTTGAAAACTTGCTTATGATGTGACAGTGTAGTTTCTTCATGATTCTTGCATTTGAGCGGCTTTTTTTGGAAGGGAGGGATCTACGGCTTTATTTATAGTTTTTAGGAAATTTGGATTTTTTCATCCAGTATATTTGCAAATTGTTCTTCAGCAATACCAACTATTATTATTCATTACAGTACCTTGATATCTCTATTTTTTGTGTATATGGGATAGAGTTTTAACTTTTATTATGCATTTTTAATGCCAATTCTAGCATCTGTGTCAGTTCTACATTGGCCTTGATTCATTGATTATTTTCTTCAGTTTTGTCTGCATTCTGCTTTACCCTGACAGTCTTTGTTTAAATATTGGATATCATTAATTTTTCCTTCTATGGAAAATAATTTTTTATTTCTGTAAATATTTTAGAATTTGGTACTGAAGTACAGTTACTTGGAATCAGGCTTATACTTTTATCTCTTGCGTTTATGTTTCGTTAGGCAAGTTTAAAGCAGTGCTTAATCTATGCAAATTATTATTTACTAAATCAAGACCTTGAATTCCCTAGTTATGTCTGATAAGTTTTTTCCATTTTTGTTGGTGAAAATTGACACTGTTCCTGCTTCTACCAAAATGCAGATACCATTTCCTCTTAGTCTTTCAGGTGGTTCTTTTCTTTATACTACACACTGTATCGTCTTTCCTTATACACATGCACTGCTACTCAGTATTTTGAGAATTTGAGGAGATTACTCTAAAGATTTTTGAGGAAAAAGAATTCTTTGTGTAGTCTTATATACCAAGTCATGATAGTTTTAAAGAAACTCTGTTTTTCCAGTTTTCTACATTGGAGGTATTTTAACTATAATCACTTCCTCAACATAACAGGTGTCCACTCCACCTCCCAATCTGTCTTATCTTTTCCTATACATTTTCAAAGCATTTCTACTAAGAAAGCAACACTATTTCATAAGTATCTGTTCATTTGTGTGTCTCCATTGGAGAGAAAACAATTCAGTTATACAGTACTATATTCCTTACACATTGTAAGATTTAATAGCAATGTTGATTAAATAAGAGGGAATAATAATTTCTATAATTCAGAGTTAGAAGTATCATCTTGGAATCTGCAAGACTAATGAAAGAAATAGGTATACTTGGAAGCCTGAAACAAGATTTCAATAATGAGAGTGAAATGTTAATGCTTAAGTCAGTTTCCTCCTCTAGGATATTCAGATTTGACATAATAGCAATATCAAATATAATCAATAGAATATAAAGTATTTTATGTTCAGTGGTAATTAGAAGGGGGAAATCCTCATTACCTTTACCAAAGAAGAGCACTTTCTTTGACATTCTTGAACTTTATGCCACCTGTTTAAATTTGTAGGAAATTTTCTTAAAGTTCTTTGCTAAAACTTTACTCCATTAAAAAAAAAGTGAATAAGAAAGCAAGAAGACATAGAGATTTTATAAGTCTATCTTCTTTCTTCTGACAAAGGTTGTCCTTGAATGTTTAAATCCCATTCTGTTGATGACCTCTACAGAACCACTGGGGCTTTTTTATTACTCATCTGAAAACACATGGATCATAATTTCATTATTTAAATTTGTCTTGTAAAAAGCCCTGAAGCATTTGTCAAAAGTTGAGTTCAGATTGACTCCACTGTTCTCCCTATACTCTTTTTACGTTTGTTATACTCCTATTTTTGCACTTCTAATCCCTTCTTTGAGAAACTGCTCTGACTCCTTTAAACACTTAGCCCACATGCAGCTATCTGGTCTTTGTCTCAAGAGCTTGTTCTTCAATAGTCTCATGGACATTAAAGTATTTTAACTCTAATCACTTCCTGTTGACTCTGAATATAGGAAATAAGCTACGACAGCTTTTTTTTTTCTTACTTGTTGACTATATAATTTTTGTCATCCCAGGAAACATCTTTTGTACTTAAGTTGGTATATAGAAAAGTTAAATAGATAGAAATTTCAGGCAGTTTAAAATCACCGTGTATGGGGAAACACAGATTAATCTTTGAAACATACGCTCAATTCAGAATTAAACTTCAAACTTCAAGGTACTTATGAAATTGGGTAAAAAGAAGAAAAAGACTTTTTCACTTTCATTTTAACTTAACACACCTATGCCTGCTTCTTCCTAGGAAGCAGGCTCCAAGCAGTTCATTAGCATCTTAACTGTTCATCTACTATTGGTATGCAAAAATCAGCTACCAGCTTCTCAGCTTTCTTCCTCTAGCAGGTCTAAAAAGAAAAACTTAGAAACACAGTTTAAACTTTAAACTAGGTTGCCTCAATTTACCTTTTTTTAAACTTCCGTGGGTTCTTTGCACCATCCCGAGCATTCTCAACCAAAATCCCAAGTCAAAGCAAGACTCTCACAGTGCAGACTAATTTATTTCTAACAAAGTGATTTCCTACTTACTACAAAAGACACTTTGTCCAAAACTTTTCTCAGTATTGTCCAAAGTCCTTTCCCAGATTGTCTAAAAATCCTCAGTCTCTCAGTCCTGATCATCTCACCAATGTCCAGTCAGTCAGAGTTCATCTCCAGATGCTCAAAGACATTTTCCTTTGATGTGCTCCTTTGGCATGCTCCAGCTCCTCCATGCCATCTTCTCCTTGTTGAACTCCTCCAGGTAATAGAAGAAACTTCATGGTACTGGAAAGAGCAAAGTTCATTTTCTTTTCAGGCCTAACTTTTGCATGACCTCTTGCAGACACCAGTCAAACTCAACAAAACAAGCTCCAACATGGGTTTCAAATCTGCAAACTCCTTAACTGTCTTTAGCACATATGCTGCTAGCCTGGGCCAGTCAAAAGCTGTAGGCCCCAAGCCTTGACCACATGGTCAAGCTCACATGGCTCACATTTTCATCCTACAAAATGGCCAATCTGCATCCCAAATCAGAATTCAAATCTCCATGGAATCCCCATTTCTTTGTTTCAAAACTCTTTATATATCCTTATTTCCAGACTTCCAGGAACAGCTCCTAAATTATCACATTACAAAGAAAAAAACCTGTTTTACTTCTTCCTTCCCCTTGTATCTTCCTGAAAGAAAATTCTAATTAAGGCCATTATCACATTTTAGCATATCTTGAAATCTGCAATATTAGATAGGAGATAGTGACACCCAGGGGCGTGGCACCCCCTATCACTTATTTGAGTGTGGCTTTTTCTCAACTTGTTCAAGTACATTGTGTATGTTTAGATTCTGAGGTAGAAATCGAAACAGGTAAAGAGTAGTATCCAACTTGCATGTAATCCAATTGTTTGGGGGAAAATGCTTAATTAAAAGAAGTGACTGGTTCTTAAAACTAAGGCAAACCTTTATCATGAGTTTAAAGGTTTTAAACTCAACCCTGAACCACTTTTGTCCTCCTGAATACAGAATAGAAATTCTGCTTTGGATAGATATCTATATGCAAAAAAAAAAAAAAAAGTTAAGAATCACATTTAAAGTGTTGAATTAAATCTTTGACAAAAACAGTTTCTCTTCACTGAATGAAATTTCTTTTATCCAATATACTAAACAGCATTCACTTTCATGAGTAAGAACATGTTTTAAAGGTGAAAGGGTAGTGCATCCTATACTCTCCTTTCCCTTCATATACAAAAATATATTGTATATTTTTCCAATTTATGTTTTCAAAAATGATTACTGTTGTGTAGCCAGGATAGTCTTAGCAAGGAGTAGGGTCCAGCTTCATAGCACATTTCGGTAGTAATGGTGACAATTTTGATAAATAAGTTGGTTGCTGAATTTGCTGTCAACAGAGAATTAAATTAATGGAAAAAGTGCTTTGACGCTCCTTACGCAAAACATTATCACTGCACCTAGGACAACGTTTGACCAGGAGCCTTGCAGATAGGTAAGAGTATTTGATTTATTGTATCCTTTCTGCTTTTCTCCCTTGTCCACAGAGATTGAAAGAATTAAAGCAACGAGAATTTGCTCGAAATGTTGCTTCTAAGTCATGGAAAGATGAGAAGAAACAAGAAAAAGCCCTTAAAAGGCTTCATCAGTTGGCTGAGTTAAGGCAGCAGTCTGAATGGTAAGAATTAGGGGTATCTTAATGGTTCAAAGTTCTTCAATCTCTGAAATTTTGGTGATAAATTTACTTGTTTCATTGCAACAATGTAAACAAATTGCAAATTACTAACAAATACGTCTGATGGAAATGTTGCTAATAAATAAAGGTCAATAAATTAATGATTTTGGCATCTGATTTTTTTCCTTCTTAATATTGTTAATTAAATGTGTTCATGATGAAGTGATCAAGAATGATTCTTATATACTAATGTTTCTTATATCCATTTGTTTTCAATGGACCTATTTGGCACTTTAGAAATTACTCTAAGTTTTATAATAATAGTTCTAAAATCCTTACAGAATAATGCTTGATTTAGAGGGGAATAAATCTTCTGTACATTTCCTATATACACCTTAATCTAGAAAAAAATGGTGCTGTCAGTGTCTGGATGACTAACAAAATGTAATTAATGCTGTTAAATTTACTACACAGTGTCATTCAAATTGATAATTATGACAAGCATTATACAAGTGCATTCTCGGAACTAAAAATAGGAGTTTTACATAAGTTTGGAATTGCTGAGTGTTTCAGAATGAAGGGATTGTTACCTGGAATTCAATTAAATTTGTGGATTGTGATTTGTACTCAAATGAATCATAATGTAGAAAACTAATGTAGCTAATTAATGTAGTTGACAGCAACCTGAAAATTGTGAGATTTATAGCTCTGTGCTAGATTTTAAACCTCTATTGTTTTAATGAAAAGCAATATACAATATACTTGGGAGTAAATGACAATTATAGCATCATAAACTATTATAATTTACTTTTCATTATAAGAAAATATATTTTACAATCAATTATGAGTAAAAATAAAAACAGCATATAGTCACATATTTGTATCATTGGCTCAAATAATTAAATAAACTTATAAAAATACATAAAAGATATAAGCAGGAAATTTGGTATAAAGAAAAGATTAAAGAAAACAAAAATTTCACTTGAATAAAAGATGTGATGTTTAAAAATTAATAAACAAAAGATAAGGTTTGGGAAAACATGTATCCAGAAAGGAGATTTATGCAAAAATGCATAATCTGAAGTTCTGTACATCATACAGAGGGCATTCACCTTTGATAATTGAGCTTTCTACCATATAAGATAGCAGACAACTTCCAAACACATTATTGTCAAGTTAGGACTTAGAAATTTAATGGCTAACAGAGTAGAAATCAGAAAAAAAAAATATCTAGAGAAGATGTTATTTCCTAGGTGATAAATTTTAAAGTTCAGGTCTCGCTTTAGGGAGACACTCTACATTTTATTTATTCACTTAGCTTTAGAGTCACACTATTTCTTTAAAGTCATACATCTGAGTGGCCTTAATTAATACAGTTGTTTTGTTTTATCAGTGTTGTTACACTTCTATATTTCTACTCACCCACTCCATATTTTGCTTTGAGAGAAATAAGCAAAAGATCAGAGGAGGCATTATGATGATGATAGTTTCATTTAAAAGACCTAAGTTTGCAGTGTTGTCCCATTAACAGTCTTTCAAACTAAAATTAATTAAAAGTTTCACTCTATTGGGGTTAAATTGTACCTCTGAAAATTGTATTAATTAGACAAACACAAATATAATAAACTTATTTGAATAATGTCCTTTATAGAGTAGGCAGTTTCTCTAGATCCCACTCTGTCTTATTGTTAGGAAACTAGTGGATAAGATGTTAGACTTCCGGACACAGGGAAAATTATTTTATTCTCTTCTACTGTCTACCATCAGCCCTAATACAATTTTCTCTCTATTTTAGTAGTTTATGAGCTAAGAAAACTCAGTAAAATTATTAAATTATTTTTTGACAGTTGGATTGGCAAATAGCAGTAAGAAATAAAATGAAAACAAAACAAAACAAAAAAATCCTCTGTACTATTCCTCTCCTGGAAACCTTTCTTTGTTCTTTGTTCTCATAAGGTAGGTTTCTGGTAGGATGTTGCAAAAATAAGATTCTTCCATGACCCTGTGGAGAAAAGAGTTGACTTTACTAATAATAAAACTATTTGAGTCATACTAGTAAGAAGGATGGCAGAAAACTGTTCACGGATTTTATAAAACGTCAACCTTAGCCATGTCTTCAGCAGTTTCATCTAACTGGGTTCTTCCATAAGCACAAGCATGGCAAAGATTGCCTCTCTGTGACCATCTACTAAGTCTAAGTACCATATATCTTGATACTGTCTTTTCCTAAATTTTAAACATTTCATGACATTGATTCTGAAAATGTTAAGTTCTTTGTAATGTGGCACATTAGGAGATTGCATCATTTATAGAAGCTATGTTGTTTTGGAGTGTTTTATTTCTTGACTGGAAAGCATAACATGTGCAGGAGAGAATAAAACTATATTGAGTTTCCAAGAATTAGACATTTAAAGAAATTTTACAATGGACAATCCATTAATGAGAATGAAAATATTATTTTAGTCACTTTTTTTTGGCTAGCCATTGCAAATAAGAAGCAAACAAGTGAAAAAAATTCAAAGAGAAACTGAAACAGTTTTATAAAGTTATAAAGAAGAGAGTGAAATAATAAATGAGCTATAGCTATAAAATTGAATCCTATAATATTACTGTCAAGTGTAACCTTCTATTGAAATAAAATAATAAAATACCACACAAATAGAAAATTAGGAATTTCTAAATTAATAGAAACAAATTAGATTTAAATAAGGAAAATTAAAGTTTAGAAGAAACGAGATAAAAAAGTAAAGCATGAAAATAAAAGATACTAAAGTCTATAAGGAAAATAAAATGTGGGAAATAAAACTTGTGGGAAAATATAATCATATATGTAGATTCAATTTTAAAATCAGAAGAAGATCTGACAACAAGAAAAGCAAGAGAATGTGAAAGCAATAAAAGTAAAAAGGTTGAATTTCCTACCTTTCTTCAACATTCCCTTGTAAGAAACTTGGACATCTAAAATTAGAGACATGGTAGAAGGAAGAAACAGTAATAACTATCAGAAAAATAGTAATAACTATCAGAAAAAAAATTTAAAGAAAATAAAATGAAATCTGAACATCAGTGAGCTGAATGATAAAATAAAATGGTAATTTGGAATGAACATAAATAAATCAAAGCAAGAAAACACACAAAATGGTATCAGGATAATAAGCAAATGTGTATCAATGAAAAATAAAAAGGAATATAAAAACAGTGACACATATAGTGATATCTATATCTATACACACACATTTTCACACTCCTTATTCTATAATATCAGACTAATTAAAGGTCCTGAGGAAGAGAACTTAATACATACATATAACTCCAACTTAACCCATAATATGGATACAAATATGGAAAAAACCTCTTTGACACTGAGGCAAAGTGCTGCAGATTTTCCTGGACTCTCACCCTTTTATCACCAGCTACAAGCAGTATAAAAGGCCCATGATATTTTAATAAGTTTTAATGCTTCTTAGTCACCTTTATAATTTAAAGAAAAATTCAATAGCCCATCCATTATTTTAGGATATTCCTCTACATTCTTCATATTGTATATGCTTTAAAAGTCCCCTCTAAAAACATGAAAAAATGATTCAGCTACCACAAGCTTCAAGGAAACATTAATTCTAAAGCTGCCACCATTATTTCATCAAGAGGGAATGATCTGAAATTATTAAAGACTGCATGGTGGCTAAAATTATTGTTTGTAAATTAAAATCCATATGGCAATAAATTATTAGACACTATATTAATTTGAGTCAGTAAAATATAAATTAAAAACAAAAAATTCACTCTGATACAGAGCAAAAGATTAAATACACAAGAGCACTGAAATAAATAGTAAGATTTAAAAGATCTATTCAGGAGAGTCAAGAAATTGAACATATAGATTCCAGTACAAGAAACTAGGACAAGGAAGAAGCAATAACCAGCAAGGTCTTTGAGAAGAAAAATGTATGAATTGAAGAAATTTGAATTGAAAATGCCCAGAATTAACACAAAAAAATAGAGATTAAACTGTCACAATGTTCTAGCTACACACACACACATGCATACAAATACTATACTTATGTACATACTGCAAATATGTGCATAAATATATATATATATTTATTTACAGACATATATACATGCATATGTCTATATTAAATATAATGAATGTGTATATATAATATGCACATGCATATATAATAATATATGCTAAGTATAAAATGCTATGTATAAGTCAAAATACAAAATCATACAAATATAGACATATATTTCAAAAGTAAATGAAAGGAGACTAAACAAAATATGCCTCTGCAGTATTAACCATGTTAAATGCAATAAAGAAAAATACATGAAATTTGGTGGATAAATGGAACTTGACTCCTGAGTTCTATGTAGTTTGGTCAGAATTGAAGTGAAAACAGGAACTTTTCAGAGCAAGATCTCTTCATTGTAATTTAAGCCTCTTGTGGGAAAAAAAATCAATTGTTTTAATATTGTATATTCAAACAAGAAAAATTGAATATGAACAAAATAAAGCTTTAAAATATGGAAGTGAAAAAAATTTTTACAATCATGTGAAAAAAGATGAATCAAACACAGAATAAGATATCATTGTTGTGCACTTGATTTGTCTTCTTCACAGTGACATCCGGTTTTGTAGTAGGGGTTTATAGGTAGAATGTTTTAGGTAAACAGTATTACCCTAATGAGTTTTATTTCTTATGTATATCATTGTTCCACATTCCTGATTTAATTGCAAATTAAACTCAATAGAATGAGTCATCTTAAAAAAGTTGTTAAAGGTAAAAACATATCTACAAAAGATAAAAAGAAACGGTATTGATAAGTAAGAAGCAAAAGAAAACATTTCAAAATAATTGAAAATAGCGAGATAACTTGTCAACTGGGATTATTTTATTATGCATTTATTGCATCTAGTCAAATTAGTCAAATTAGATCAGAAAGAAAAAAACTAATAGTAGTTTTTCAAAAGGAACTAAGCATGAGGGAATTTTAAAATTGAGGAATGAAAGTTACAAAGTTATAGAAATGCCAAAAAAACAAATTAAAAATATGTTTTTATACCTTTGAAGTGGCTTTTAATCCCACTCAGTTTCCTATTTAATAGGGTAACAGGGATTGGAAAATTCTGTGAAACTGTGTTAAATCTATCCTAGTACACTGAGAATTTTTAGGACATATATTGTGTTATATGTAATACTTATTTTCTGGGTAGCACTGGCATAGATATTCACCTGCTGTTGCTTTTACTAATCTTAAAAGAAGATACTTAAACTGTGCGTATCAGATACTTAAACTGTATGTATTTTTAAATAGCCACTTTAAACATATATATATATATATATATATATATACTGAGCTATAGAAGCACAGTACAATGGTTACATTACAGTAGACATTGTAATGTCACTTATCATAAAAATACTATGAGATGTTCACATAGAGATAAGATGTAATGCCAAATGTAATGTCTTGATCACTTAAATATTTATTGTATTTACAGTGTTTCTGCAAGTGGACCAGCATACAAAGTTCCCAGGGTAACCATAGAAAAACAACTCCAGCAAGGAATTTTCCCAGTTAAGAATGGCAGAAAGATCTCCTGTATGAAGAGTGCTCTTCTTCTCAAAGGAAAGAATCTCTACAGAAGCATTTCTGATAAACAGCGGTCCACCATGCCAAGTCGACACCAGTTACAAGCAGACAGGCGTTATTTATTTGGTAATCGGATACCACAAACATCTTTAGACCTCAGCAATGGAAATCACAGAACAGGTGTATCCTTTTCTTTCTCCAAAAAAGTACATCTGAAATTAGAATCTTCAGCGTCGGTGTTCAGTGAGAACACAGAAGAAACCCATGATTTTAACAAGTCATCTGTCTATAAAACCAAACAAATTGTAGAGAAATGCAAGTGTCACAGGTTTGCAAATGAGGATACACACCTTACTAAGGAAAAGGATGTAAACATCTCGCCAGGTCATCTGGGAAGTGTCTTACACAATACCTTCTCCATGAACTCTCATATTTTGCAAGACAAAAATAACTCTATTGATGAAACACTGGAAGACTCAATTGACATTCATAGCTCCTTCTCTAAACCAAGACTTCATCTTTCAAATGTGGCTTTCACTCTTTCCGGAAAAGAAAAAGGAACTAGAAATACATTGAAGAACACTTTAGAAAACTGCATTAATCATTCATGCCAAACAAATGCTTCCTCTAACCCACCAAACATTTACAAGCACAGTGAAGCCAGAATATTTGAATGTCTGGATGAGTTTCCATCCCCAGAGCCAAGTGAACAAAATAGTTCAGTTCATCTGAATTCCAACTCTAGAGTGGAGAACAGAGAGAAATTGTTCAGTGAAGCAGATAGAGTTAGCAAAAATGTGGAAAGACTTGCAAAAGAAACATGTCCCCATAATGTGAAGTCCAAACCATTGCCTTTTCTCCATGTACAAAGCAAGGATGGCCACACCACTCTCCAATGGCCTACAGAACTTCTGCTCTTCACAAAAACAGAGCCCTGTATCTCTTATGGCTGCAACCCATTATATTTCGACTTCAAGCTTTCTCGGAACACAAAGGATGGCCGTGATCCAGAGGACTTAAAAAAAAGCTTGATGAGGGAACCCTTGAATATGAAGGCGGCAAGAGAGAACCAAGTCTCAGGTTTAATAGGAGACCAACAAAAATTGATCCAAGAAGATAATCAGTCTCTAAAACCAAAGATGATGGCAGCTAATCCAGACTGTGGAAATTTCCAGAGAAAATATAATGTGGGCTGTAGTGATTCTGAGCTAAATATGAGTAAACATCATTTCAGTGAAAGTGATTTGGAAATGGAAAATCCTAAAGTGCCTGCTTACCTTGATATCTCTCTAAAGAACTGTGTGGGAAACAATAATAGTGACCGTGAATTGAAGGAATTTTCAAGCACCCATTGGCAAAGCTGTCAAAGGGTAGTTCTGAATGATGCAAATGAGGACATACCATTTTGTCCTTACGTACCTAGGACTACAAAGCATAAAATGATTTCCTGTGAGCCTCATTCGGATTTTGAAGATAGAGATCGATTCAGTTGGAACTCAAGTCTTTACAGAGTAGGGAGTCACAGTGATGACAGGAAGGACTTCAGTGTGATCTTGAATAGTAACCACGTCAGCATGACCAGCAGCATCTCTCGATACAGAAACCAACATTACAAGAGATGTTCTAGTCCTTCAGGCACTTCTACAAGCAGCACCTACAGCCTGAGAAGCGCTTGCTCAAGTCACAGATCCAGTGGAAACAGAAGCAGTCATTTGCTCTACTTTTGTGAACAAGAACACAAGTCAGCTGAAAGGCACCAGCAGAAATGCCAAAAGCACAGCTGCCTCTGCTCCTCAGAGGAGCCAGCGAGTAGTGACCATCTGCAGCCAGAAACACAGAGACGCAGGAACTTCAAATTGTGTGACTCAATGAAAAATGAAAAATGCTCAAAACATAGACATGATCACTGTAGAGAAAGATGTAACTTGGAAAAAAATCTACACTTTTCAAGGCCCAAATCCAGGAGAGTCACCCATTGTGATACTAACTCACAGATTTCCTATGTGAGAAACAGTGAAAATTTACCTAGTTGCCAGGGACCTGACCACAGTAGATTGGGCCCTTACTCGGGAAAGAGAATTTATTACTTAAATAAAAGTGAGCCAAGACAAGACTCTTTGGACAGCCCTCACATTTGTGATCTGGGAAAAGTCAAATCCATGAAGCATAATTCTGAAACTATCAGCTACCTTCTAGGAAATTGTTCCAGCAGCCCCTCAGACACCACAGAGTTGACCATCACAGGAGAGAGGACCCCACTGACGGCCAAATGCCTCTTAGAAAGAGTACAAGCCAAAAAGTATCAGGAGCAACTGATTCCAATTGAGGTTTCATCAAACACCTGTAAAAATGAATCAGAATCTCATTCACAAATCCAACACGCAATTCAATTGACAACAGGCTGTAACAGACCACCGGTGCCTTTGTCAGAAGAAACACAGAAGACAAGTAAAAGAAGAAATGATAAAGCCAGTGCAACTCAAAGAACTGTTGAAAAAGACCAAATCAAAAGTTCACAGACAAATAATTTTACCGTTTTAGTAGACACTGATTATGATAACCATCTTTCTAAAGGTGTCATTCAGGTAGTAACAGACTCTAAGTCATCTGAGAATCCAACAAAAGACCAGTCAAAACATTTAATTAGTGAAATTCAGCCTTTCATTCAAAGCTGTGACCCAGTACCAAATGATTTCTCTGGTGCTTTTCCATCTCGTAAATATGCTGTTGTTACCAATTCAACAGAGACTGAAGAAGACCAAATAAACCTAGACTTACAAGATGTAAGCATGCACATGAATCATGTAGAGGGGAATATAAACTCTTACTATGAAACAGCTATGCAGAAGCATGGCAAAATTGAGGATGAATTAGAAGTGTGTCATAAGTCCCCATCTCCCCCTTTAATTCAGCAACCAATAATATTTTCTCCTGATGAAATAGATAAATATAAACTTCTGCAACTACAAGCCCAACAGCACATGCAGAAACAACTTCTAGCAAAGCACCTTAGAACTTTGCCTGCTGCAGGGCCAACTGCCTTCTCTCCCACCTCAGCTGTACAAACAGTTCCGGTTCACCAGCATGCGTCTATCACCACCATCCACCATACATTCCTGCAGCATTTTTCTGTTTCTACTTCCATAAATACTCATAGCAGTCACCTCCCAATAGCCCATCTACATCCGCTTCTGCAGCCCCATTTTACTCCTTTCACATTTTCACCTCTGACCCCAGCCATCATCCCTGCACACCCTATTTTAGCAGGGCACCCCCTGCATTTAGTCACTGCTGCCCCTTTCCATCCAACTCACATAACACTTCAGCCTCTGCCCCCTTCAGCATTTATCCCTGCTTTATTTAGCCCTCACCTAAACCCAGCCACAGCTTCCATCATCCACTTGAATCCTTTAATCCAACCAGTGTTCCAAGGGCAAGATCTTTGCCATCATTCTTGCTCCAGTCAAATGCAACAGTTAAATGAAGTGAAAGAGGCCTTAAATGTATCAGCACACTTGGACTAAGGTGTTAAAGCCCCTCTTATGGATAAATAATACAAAATGTCACTACCTACAAAATTTTATATTTAAAATGGTCTCTGTGATGGTTATAATATTTAAAATTTTGGTGTTGATTCAAAATGTAACCGATATACAAATAAGGACTAAATTGACAATATCGAAATAAGAGTATTTAAAAATTCTTGTTTAACTTACAAAAGTAAAACAGCAAACTTAAGATATATTTATGGAAAGTAGATGAAAATGCATTAAAGATGTGTTGTTGTTTTTTTTTTGATGATTTCTCACTGTTATAAAGTGACAAAAATTTTGGGCATTATCATTAGTATTACAAAGTCAAAATTAGCACAGTATGTTTCTAGGTGTTTGTTGAGTGAATGGATGATTGAATGAACATTTTGTTTTATTCATCTGAAAATAAAAGGTCAGTGAAATGAATTAACTATTAAAAAATAACTCCTGTGGATGTTTTTTCACATGGATGCTATCCACATTTTCAATCAGTATGACCTATTACAATCATATTAATCTATATTTTCATAGGATATAAAAGATGGCAAGAAATTTTCTGATTCAGATTGAAAACTACTCTTCAATATAAAACAGGTTTACATACAGTATTGCTGAATAGCTATGAAAAAGCTGATCTTTATTTCATAGACATCTGTGTTAAGAGAATTTTTAAATGTAAAAAATCACCAATATTTAAAATTAAGAATGCTCAATTTCTATATAGAAAAAAATACATAAACTATCACTACTGTCTGATAATGCAAAATGAAAACAAGTACATTCACAGCATCTCTATCATATTGGCCAACTTTTCAAATATTACAGGGGCTAAAATATTAAGTTTTCTTTATTCTCAGAAGTGTTGCAGTTTAAACTATAGAGAGATATAGATATGAAAGTTTTAAAATTATTTACAAAATTGCATGTATGGTGATTTTATTTATCATCCACTGTGTTTTATAGATATATGCACATATATAACATGCATGTATATGTGCTATATATACATATATAACATTTTATATATGTTACAATTGAATAAAACAGCAAAAACCTTGTAAATTTTTCTCTATATCATAAAATTTTGACATTTCCAAATCTTTACCTCTCCATTTATATAATATATATATACACACACACTCCATTTATATATTATATATAGAATAGATATAGCATATATAGTACATATATACACCATTTATATGTAGTATATTACACAGTGGATGATGAACAAAATCATTGCACATGAAATTTTGCAAATAATTTTAAAATGTTCATTCAAAATGTTTTAGGACCCACAGATTTGCATTTCTTACATATATATTCTGAATGGTCCTCTCCAGTTAGATTTGTAATATTTCATATTCTTGAAATTAAAGAGAAACTGTATGATTACACATTCCCCCATAAACCTGGGTTTCAGAGAAAATCTGACTATAAATACAGATAATCAGTCATCCATCACCATAAGTATGATGATGCAGACTACCACAGGAAGAGATGAGGGGTAATTTAATTGACCTTAGCTTCACAGGGAAAAGAATTGTGTTTACTAAATGCCTACTGTGCATCAGGTAGAGTCAGAATGAATCCTTGGAATACATTGTCTCATTTAATATTCACAACTCTATTTTGATGTCAAAATTTTCAGTTATCCCTCTTCACAGATGAGGTAAATGTTAGTTAAAGACTGAATTATTAATGTTTGACAGGAGTAGGAAAGCTCTTACTTCTGGTGAGAAGGAAGAAAGGAAAATAGAGCGACTAAAGAAAAGATATAGTATCTTAGATATCATTAAAAACCTGCAGCTTGGGAATTTTGAATGGTATATGTGTGAGAAAAATCTAGCTTATCTACAAGGAATAAAAAATAAGAGAAAATACATCAAAGAGCAAGGCACTTAAAATGTAAATCACTTAAAATGATTATGAGAGAAAACTGATAAACAATGGATATATCCAAAAGAAGTGAATTAAGTGGCACATTTCTTATAAAAATGGCTCAGATCATTAAGAAATAAGTCATGCAAATGACTATTTCCTAAAACAGATATTACAGACAAAGAGCCAAGACATAGTAATTATGAGGACTCACTGGAGGTAGTTATGAAAGATAACGTTGGATTAATTTTTATAATTGTTTTCTAAGAGACAATTTGTTAAAAGGTTAAATCAGAGAACCCCTATGGAACACTTGATTTTGATGAACAAGGATAGATTGGTATGAAGTCATGTCACAGAAATACATAGCTTGTATTGTGGTGAAAATGTTCACTGGATACACAACTTTGGACTATGGAAAAGCAGATTTACCGTTTAAGTAAATGATAAATTGGAAAGCAGATTTACCATTATAAAAGTTATAGTATCACATGATAAAAAATACCAAGGGGAAGGGAAAATGCCATCCTTTAAGCAATTCAATATAAACTGAATGGGGAAAACATTCAGAGTAATTGTTTAAGTGCCATACATCCATAAATAGTAGCATACAAGATTGAATACAAATGAACAGATTTGGTTAATGTCTTTTAAACATCCCAGTCATTGGAAAAATCAGAAGAAGATGATCATTTGCTTCTGCTAACTGCTTCCTTCTAGGGCAGATGAGCTAATGAAAGAAAAAAAAGAAAAGGTAGCATTACCTAATCTAATTTCATTTTGCTTTTCCTACTAAGGATAAGTTCTTCACAGTGGAAATTATAGAACCGACATGAACACAAAATTTGAAACACAGAGAATTCTCAACTGGTTCCAAATGAATATGAACCTTAACATTTAGAATAATTTTTCCATAGAATATTAAAATTACCTATGGAGGACTCTATGATACCAATTATTTTTCAAAAAACATGTAGAATTAAAGAGGAGTTAGGATATTCACTTCTTTTAAAAAGGTAGGAGCTGGGCTTAGTGGCATGCAGCAGCTACCTGGGAGGCTGAGGCTAGGTATCACTTGAGTCCAAAGGTTCAAGACAACAAAGCTTTGGGCAAGAAAGGTAGACCTAATCTCTAAAAAAAAAAATAAAAAAAATTTTAAAAGGTAGAAATGTTGCGTATAAATATTACTGATTTATAGATATAAATCAGTACATATTTACATATTTATATGATATTTACATATTTATATGATATCTACATATTTGTAGATAAAATTCAAACTGAATGTTTAATGACAAAAAGGAATTACTATTGACTACAGGTATACTAAAAACAGTATAACAATTAAAATATTTCTTGTATTTCCAATTTATCCATTTTATTTACTTTCATGTTCAACAAGTACTTATTAAGGAATAGTAATTTAATAAGGGCAATAATTTAACTGCTAGGGATACAATAATGATCAAAATAAAAACTAATGCTATAATATATTTTAATTTCAATTGAGTTATATCGCTACAAATCAAAATAGATAAGTGAAATATGTACTTTTCAGGTTATGATAATCATTACTGAAGAAAATAAATAGGATAAACAGGCAAAAAAAGGGACATATCTGTGAGTCAGGTATAAATAGGTTAGTCAGGGCAAATGTCACTGATGATGATGGTTCTTCAAAGACCTAGAAAGGGCATGGGGGAGTGAATATTTGAGGCTATGAGAAGAGCCACATCCTACTTTCTGTGCTTGTGTTGCTGAAGAAATAGCCTGTGGCCACTGTATCTAAAAAAGACTGTTTCAGAAGGAAAATTACATGACACAAGTTTAGAGAAATAACAGTAGGATATTGTCAGCCACGTTCGTGATTGACTTTTACTGACAGATGAGAAGCTACTAGTTAATTGTGGTGGAGGAGCAGCGTTAATCATCTTAGAGTTTATCAACATTCTTCAGCTAGTACATTGTCAACAATCTCTAGGAATAGGAGGTCAATCAGTAGGCTATAATATTTCAATGTTCTAACAGAAATGTTGAGAAATGGATTTATTTTGAAAGTTGGGTGGAGAAAATGTACTTCATATGGGCATTAAGTATAATGCAAACAGGAGAATCTGAGATGGCAAGTGACTAGAAGAATGAATTTATTGTTAGCTGAAATGGGAACACCGGTTGGAATAGGATAGGAGAGAAGGATTAGTATAAAATCCTTGAGATGCATATTAAATATTGAAGTGGAGACATAAATTGATAGCTAGAAATAGGAGTCTCAAAAGAAGTGTAACAAGCACGTACAATTTTGGGAATCATTATTGTATAAAAATTACATGATACCACTATTTGGATAGATCATAAGATTAGGTTGAGTGTATAATAGGTTTAGACACTGAGTCCTAAATTAATAATGGAAGTAAAGGGAAGGCACAAAAAGTGAGTCTGTTGTGAACATTTCATTTGCATGGGGGAGGGAGTTCAGTACAATAATTAAAATGACTTAAAGAAGTGAGGGTGATCAAACCTGTTGCAATTACTGAGTCAGAAAAAAAGGTGATATGAAACTGTTTATTCCTTCAGTCCTGTAGTGCTAGCAGATTTGTTATCTTGACCAAAAACTTAGTGGTGGAATAGTTTTGGTAGAAGATAGTAAAGTATTATGGATATTTCATAAAGAACTTTTCTGTGCTTCTCATAATTATGGATCATAGCGCTGTAGATAAATGTGCTTTTATAACCAGTTAAAGAATGATACTTAAAAGCTATTGAAACCTAGACTGATTACAATCAAAGGGAAGGATAGTGGAGGTTGGTTATGAATCTTTGTACTGCACTCTGTTACAGTACATTTCATCAGACATGGAAAAATCATGGAACACATATTTATAGGAAGATGATACAAAAAGAAAAAATCCAAAAATCATGAAAATGAGATATCTGATAGGTGAAATTCAACATAATAAATGCCAAATCCTACATTTATTTCAAGCTAAAAATTTTTGTATCTTGGGGAAATAGAAGTTAATGCCAGCTGAACAATAAAATAGTTTAGTAGATTTACAAGCTCCATATGACCAAATGATGTGAAAAAATTAGCAAAAAAAAAAAAGTCATGTAAGATTATATTAAAGGAATTACACAAAATTGGATAAAGGATTTCTCTTAGAAGTTGGGGGTGGAGGTGGATCAGAACACTTGGAAAGAACTATGTTGTTCTGAGACAAAAAATGTTACTGTAAATTAAAGTAGCCTTGTAATGCAGTTCTCACCAATTACTTGACCAGATCAGTTTTACGCTTTTATCTTCATGAGAAATGTAAATTCTATAAATTAAGGAAATTTAATTGGAGAAAAGTTCTACTTTTAGATATTTACTTAAATAAGTTTATTTCTTTGTTTCAATATAGCTGAGAACATTTGACAAGTACTATCTACTAGACATATCCAGGAGAGGGACAGAACATATTGAATTTCAAAAAGTAATGATAACAGACTATTTATCCCCCTGTAGACAATCTTATAGAACTAATGTTCTTTAGAATAGACTTTGGGAAATGCCATGTGAAAAATAAGAAAACCAGTATGTGTATTCCAAAGAAAAGAACATTTGCTGAGAAGAGTGAAAGATGTAAATAACTTTCTAACTTTAAGTGTCTAAATAGAAGCATGGAGCTGTGCACCATGGAAGATCATTTTTTTCTCTCTAGACAGAAAACATAGATTCTACAAAGAAAGGCATTTGCCTCAAATGTGAAAGATTTAGCAATTTCAGTTGTTTATATTAATTTGCAAAATCTTCATCAATGAAATATTCATGAACATTTGCATATTTGGTTGAACAAAAAAGTTAGGGATTTTAAAAATAGTTTCCTAGAGTTTTTCTTGTGATCAATGCCATAACCAATTATCCTCTGGAATATTCACATTTTAGATAGCTTATTCATAAATTAACATTTTTCTTCTAGTCATATTCAAGATGTCTTTCCTGCTACAAAAAACATTCTATGTCACATCTTCACTCAAATCAGTGAGTATGGGCTCAGACATTTTATTTTTTGTTTTGAAACACACTTTGGAAGAAAATAAAAAAGAATTCTATATATATTGAATTCTAAAATAGATTCATTAAATATTGCCACTGTGATTGATTACATTTTCAGCACTATTTCCTACCATACAAACTATTTGACAGTGGATTTTCACCATTAAACTTCTTTTATGCCCGTTGTCTGATTTATGAGGCAATTCTCTTTATGGGATTGCTTTTCACCCTTGGCACTGTCAGCCAAATGTTTTTTTCTTTTTTTTAATATGTCTTAAATTATAAACCCTTAATGAAAAATGGAAACTAATAAAATTGTGAAATCGTTATACTGATATCTATATGACTATTTTTCTTACTGATTAAGAATTAATCTACTATTAGATAACCTCATTGGATTCAGAGTTTGGGCAAACAAAATAAATGTTTTGTATGAGGAACTGGTAGTTTGGGAAAGTTCATTCTTCCTAATCTGCCAAATTCAGTATGAAAAAAAAATGAAATTTAAGATTTATATTTCAGTGTTCTCTTTGAGTTCACCTTTACGTCTTGCGAATGATTAAAAAACATGAGAAATTATTAAAATACAGGGAGCAATTTGGAAAGTCCCCAGTTCCCAGGACATTTCTTTTGGTATATATTTCACAAAATTACTCTGAAATTCTGATTTCACTTACAGAAAAATGATTTGACAATGACTTTTTTAATTTCTGGCAGGTCTTAATGAAATTCTGTTATCTCTGAATAACCCTATTATCTCTGAATAAAAATATATTCAAGAGACTAGACAAATATTTCTCATTAAGTAGAATTTTAATCAGTG
The DNA here is from genome assembly GCA_004024945.1 of Uropsilus gracilis. Lineage (NCBI taxonomy): Eukaryota > Metazoa > Chordata > Mammalia > Eulipotyphla > Talpidae > Uropsilus > Uropsilus gracilis. Next base: position 116,262 of record PVHY01001909.1, on the reverse strand, counting down.
AAATTACTCAGGATCATATTGCTGATCTTTCTCCTTAGTGCATGAAAGTGCTGTCTACAAAGTTGACAGCTTCTAGATTTTATAATACTTTCAAGCTGATCCCAAAATATTCATTTCAAGAATTTGGAACAATGATTGGAATTATGGATATGGCTCCATCCTTTAAGGTATGTCAGTGTTCTAGATGTTTCTGAAGTAACCATTCTGATGCTCATCTCAGCTCTTCAGCTTTTGCTGGTTCCTTATTAATAGATAACATCACTGATCATCTCAAATCAGAAGTACATTTCTCAGGTTTCTCCAAAAATTTCCTCATGCGCTCTCAGATAGATATTTAAATATGCTGAAGAAAAACATGTAACTATCAGATTCAGTTTTGTAAAAGCACAGTGGAAAAAATCTGAATATTAATGTACTTAGGGACAAATTGACCTAATGCTTATCTCTGCCTCTGTAGGGTTTGCCAAGAAGATTAATTCTGACTCTTTAAATTAGATTAAATCCTAAAGAGAAATGCACTGTCATTGGAAAATGGGAACACTATTAAAAGTCAGGTGGGTAACCATGTCCATACAGTACCCAGCAAACCCACTGATTGTCCTTTGTATCTCAGACTGAAACTATTTTCATAACATGGGTGTTTCCTACTAAAATACAAGCTTTCCTGCCAATAAATCTGGTTATTTCATTCAAGCAAAAGTAGTGTTCGTCTCTATTTTTTTTCTATTAGGTAAACATTTGAAGGTGATTTCTGTATTGCTTTGGATGAACTTATATAAAATGGAAGCAATGACTGAATCAAGTTTAGAATAAACCAGTGCTGGAGAGATAAGCCAAAGGTACCCTTTTTTCCCCACTGTGACTCTATGTTGAAGGCAGAACTCCAAAATTATTTTCTTAATTCCCTCCCAAAGTCACTTCCTCCTTTTGCATTCCACCTACTTTTTCAAATAGCAAGAGCAAAAGCAACTTGGCCATAAAATACACCAGGAAAATTGGAAATATACAAAATACACTTGTGTTTACATGTGCGTGTCTGCAGATATGTGCTTTTAATGAATATATTCCTTAAACTTTAGACCTCCTTGATTTTTGTTCAAAATCATGTTTGTCAAAACATATTAACATTAAAATTATCAATTTCAAAGGAGAGATTTTCTTTCTGTTATGCTAAATTGTCAGTTATTTCTGCGTGAGAAATTATAAAATAGTTGACAATGTAAATTGCTAAAACAAATTCCTACCTTATTCTACTTAAAGTATTTACTTAGTAATTATACTGGATGATAGTCTGGCAAAATGATATATAATCTAATAATTTTATTTTGTATTCTCTGTATAAAACTTTTTTTATTATGCTGTGGCTAAGTAAATTGCACTATTGTACATGCAAAGCAGCTTTTTTTTAGGTTATTTAATAAATTACTTGGACTGTACTTCAATGCAATAATATTTTTTTTCAATAAAAAGTTTAATGGTATAAGAGTGTTAGTCATGTGTTTCTACCCAAAAGCATGTCAGAATATAAGAACAAATTCAAAAGTAAAATGTTATGGAAATACTCTGTATTTTACACTGCTGAATTTACCCATTTTATTTATTACTGCATATATTTATATTATATATATATTGAGGTTGGGGTTTCTTAAACTATTCTTAAAAGATTTAGTGTTATAAAATTGTTTCCTCAAATGGGAAATAAATGTCTTCAAAATTTCTATAGATGCATTCTTTGTTGAAAACGATATACTGTGGGAAGTCCTTCTGCTTGTTTGCTATTTAAAAAAAAAAAAACTGTGACTTAATACTTTGCAATGTGTTACCAAATCTTAATAATTATTTTCCAGAATGCATCTTCCAACAGATAATTATTTTCCAAAATGCAGCATCACCAATAATGGGGGCCACAGCTCCCCCATTTTCACTGCAGCGCCCCCTAACACAGTACTGACACTTCAGTATCCTCAATAGGTTAAGTACTATTAGAAATTTTGCTATAAATGAATCGCAAGAAATATTTTGAATGCATTGCATTTAATTACTTAAGACAGAAGATGAATATATCACATATATTACATTCTAATCAATGAGGACATTCATTCTTGAAAGGGTCTCTTCAGATACCCATATCACTCAATCTATTCTCAACACCATTTAGTACTACTTAAAATGCTTCTTTTTTTTTTATCCTAGATTACCATATAGTTTAATTGGTAAGGCTTTCCCTCTCTTCCCCCCCAGAGGTTATGTATGTACCCAAGCTACGAATCTTGGCCTAATGTAGGATTTCCCCCACAGATGTTGCCTTGTTATATGAACCATGTGATCTTATTCAGTATCAGGCCTTTTAAAACATTTTGACACTAATGAACTAAGCTATCAGAAACTTAATGTCCAAAGAGAATTCTCAATTTGATTGTGCAAATCAGTTCCCTCCCCAGTGTCCTACATCTCAGCATAGAACTCCAGCACTTTTCCAGTTTCTCATGCTAAAATTTGAGCAGCCTACTACCTCTCTCTCACAATCCATCACCAACTGCCTTCACAATACTAATGTTTAGACTACCTTCACAATATATCCCTAAACTGACTTAGCATCTCCATTGCTTCCTTCTTGAGTACATTCTATCATCTTTCACTTGTAATATAAGAATAAGCTTCCATCTGATCTTCCTGCATCTCTTGGTCTCATATCCTAATCAACAAGTAGGAGATAAAATGTTATCCTAAATCTAAATTGCTCTTATTATTTTTAGAAAAAAAAAATAAATGTTCCTACAATGACTGGAGATGCAGTTTCATCTGCCCTGAACTTTGGCAGTCTCTACAACTTACTTATCTTCTGGTTCCTAAAACTAAGGAACTCTTTCTTATTCAGAGACTTAGGGTTTACTGTTTTGTCTCACTAAAGGCCTCTTTTGTTAGCTCTTTTCAGTTTTCCTTTCCTCTTTTTATTGTATTGTATTTTATTTTATTGTATTTGTTGTATTTTAAATGTCTCCTCAGAGAGAACTTTCCTACAATCTGAATTATCGTAATTACTACTCTTATCATTGCTCTAAAATGTTTCTTAAAATAATTAATTATATATTATGCATATTTATTTTCCTATTTGCATTTATATATTTTAAAATTCCAACTTGTTATAAATAAACCTTTCTTTGCAATCCCCAGATGTGAAATTTATATATGAATAAATTGTTTGATTATTAAAAAAAATAAAATAAATTTATTTTAAAAGAATTTCTCATCAGCAATTTGGAATTTGAACTTCCTCAGGTATAATTATTTCTATTCCATGAAGCTGGCATTCCCTCTCACAAAGGCAAAAATAAAATAAGTAAATAAACTTTCTGAGAGAAGAAATTGTGTAATAATGAGATTTTACCCACTTGTGCATTATTGTTTCCTAATTTTTTAGAATCATTCTGAAAAGGTAGAAAGCATTTTATAAACATTTGCTAAGTAAAATAAAAAATAACTGAAGAACATTCTCAGGTTGTTGATTGGTTTGATATCATGATATTTAAATGTTACAAAGTTTGATGTATTTTACTAAATATATAATAATTAAATAATAATAATTATAATGATTAAATATAATAGAAGAAACTAACCTATATTTTAAACCAAAGAGTAAATATGAAAAAAAAGCTTTTAATTGACAAAGTACTTATTGAAATTTCAGTATTGTTTACTTGTCATTTTAATTTTTAAATTATCCAAGGTCATGGTGAATTTCCTTGAAGATATAAAGTTTACAGACAATAAGTATTGATGCTTATTTTAAATTTTACATTGATTAGTAAATGCATCAAACAAAATTCTTAATAGGCAAGTTAATTATATAACTATTAGGGTCCCTATTTCTGCAACTTTATATAAAAGGCTCCGCTGCTCTTTCCAAGTCTCTCCCACTGAGAACAGTGGGGACATCACCGATGAAGCTAGAAATTCTCTGGAGAATGATTTTCTTCATCATTCTACTAATAAATATTAAATATCTACTCCATCCAAAAGTTATTTTTGTTGTGAAGTTTACATTTTGGTGTGGTTGGAAAATAAGCAAATCATGTATTGTTTATGTATGGATAAATAATAGTAATTGCTAAAAATCTTGAGAGTAGTTTGTATTCACAAACTACTAGTGGAAAAGACTGTATTTGCTTTGGGATGTTTTGTTCCCAAAAGCATGCTTGTTCCGGTACAAGTAATGGTATAAGAGAAATCTCTGTCTGGTTAATTAATTATGCTTGCTTATTTAGTTGCTTCCCTCAAGGAAACATGGTAAGTTGAGGAAAACCCATCTATTTTAAATGACCTGGAGAAAACATTTACGAAATTTGTCCCAATGTCATCTTTTTTAAGTGTAACTTGATTTGAGGTAAAATCGTGACCAAAATATGTTGCTACTGAATTCATTAAAATGTGATAGGTATCTATAGGAAGGACAAGAGTGACAAAGACTAATGAAGGATTTACATAGGTATTCATGTGTTATAGTTAATTTCCACTAATGCATGTTATTAGCAACTAATGCAAGTCCAGAAAGTGGGGGGAAAAATCTGATTTCAGGGAATAACAGACAGGAGAGATTATTTTTTGAGATCTCTGTTGTAGAAAATAATTTTTATAGGAGACAAACTTAAAGCTTTGGCATGCTCACTAAAGAAATTTCATTTCATTGACAGGATAGGCACACTGGGAATTGTTGCCTTTTGGTTTAACTACTTGCTGTATTTATTAAGTTGTGGCTGTTTCATGTTTTTGTTGTAAACTCATCTTTAAAATATCTTTGTAAAGGTCTAGTAAAGGTCTTTGCTAGCTAGTTTTTGTTGTCTATTACCCCAGTGTTTCTTTTTCTTACCAACTTGAATAATAGATTTTTTAAACCCTACATCTGAAAGAAGAATGTAAAAGCATTCATATGAAAATGCGAACCACCTAGAAAATGTGTCTTTCTGACTTCTGATTGATTTTATTTACCAGTGATTAAAATGTATTGTTAGTAAAGTCTACCTGATAAATGAGACTTTTGTTAATTTGTTATATTGCAATGTTTGCAATATTGTTATACAGGCAGCAGGGTTTTGGATTCATATTACTCTTTCTCTGGTAACAGCCTAGGTTACCCCTATTGATGGTAGCACGGAAGGCTCTGTCACTGCTTATAGAGATGTTTGGGGTTTCAGGCTGATTTCTGGCATGTCCTTGATGCATTACACTCTCCCCATCCGGGGATGTCTCCTGGCCCTCTGTTTTCTATATAGTCTGCTCTCACCAATTGTTCTCATCTGTCAGTCCTGTCAGTGTTGTTTTCACAATCATCGTGTCAAAATAGTAAAGTAGATGTATCCCAAACCTTGACCAGCAGGGATTTGCATCCACCTGCTGAGATTGTGTGGGCATTAGAATTTAGTAACGGGCCATGATACAGATAAAATTTCTCTTAAATTGAAAATATTTATGACCATACAATCACTTTGTCTATTTGGGTCTTGATGTATACTGTTGTGCTTATCCTTTAATAATGTCTATTAAAAGATAGTGGAGACGGGTGCCATGTGAGGGACCTGTCATTAATGAAGATTTCAGTGAAAACAGTATTTAAATATTTTCATAGAGAGCTAGCTAATCCAAAATGTTATCCAAAATGAATAACTGGTTGTTATTCATGTTTTTTCTCAAGCCAAATATTCAGATAATGTAACAGGAAATAACCATAATTGGACCAGCAGTTTAAAAAATAACAGTCATAACCTATTTGTTTTACCTAATCCCACAAGAATTATTAAAACATTAGAGGCCATTCCACAATTACCATGCCCTGGAGTGGTGGTGTACTTGTGATTTTGTACCTTACTTTTTATTGACTTCTATTATAACTCACTCTTTCATGCTATGTTGTTTCTTAATTAGCATGTTAAATTACACAGGAAATTGCATGGATTGTAATTTTCACAACCATTCCCATTTTATTATTACTTAGACTGTATCCCAGTTTTTGTTAATATAAATGATGCTTCAATGACTATTTCATAAATGTACTTTTCTCATCATTACTGATATATAGTCCTTGGGAATAGGACATAAAGTACATCCATATAAATGTTCTTTTATATACTACCTAGTTTTATTTTGGTTGTGAGTGAATTAAAATCTGAAGAGTAAACCGAAATAATTTATTCAACTCATTCTGACCATTAGTAGTAGCAGTAACATTACTAGTCATTACTAGTAATTGTTACTCTTCTTTCTATACTATTAATATGCATAACTATATAACTTAAGATTAAAAGATATTTAGCAAACTACCTTTTTCTTAAGCATCTTAACTTAATTTTTTGTCTTTGATCTAGGTTCATTGAGATGCAACTTACATATAGCTATGTATAGGTTTAAGATATATAGCATAATATTCTGACACATATATTATAAAATGATTACCACAATAAATTTAGTTATCATCATCATCTCATATAGACTCAACAAAAATCAAAGAAAACATTTTTCCCTTGTGATGAGAAATCTTTGAATCTGTTCTATTAATAATTGTCATATATGCCATACTATGATGTTAACTATAGTCATCATGGCATACCTTACATTCCAGTAATTACTTAGAAGTTATAAGTGAATACGTTTCCATCTTGACCACCTTCATCCAGTTCCCACTCCAAATTCTTTCTGCCTCTGATAATCACAAATCTGATCTTTTTCTATGAGTTTGTTGTTTTCATTATTTTTGCAATTCTACAAATGAAGTGAGATCATACAGTATATGCCTATTTCTGTGTGATTTACTTCACTTAACATAATGCTCTCTATTTACACAGCATCTTAATAAGTTTGCCTATTTTTGCCACAAATGGCAATATTCCCTTCTATCACTAAATAATATTATAATATATACTACTTATACTTCAATTTCTTATTCATTCATCTATCAGTAAACAGTTCACTTGTTGTCATGTCTTAGCTATAGTAAATAAAGCTCCTATGAATGTGTAGATGAAGGGTTTTTTTTTGATTTAGTGGTTTAATTTCCTTTGGATATATTCCCAAAATTTGTATTCCCAGATCTTATGGTGGTTCTATTTTTAATATTTTGAGCAACCGCTCTATTACTTTCCATAGTGACTGCATCAATTTATAACCCCACAGTAGTATATATAACCTCACTAGTATTTATTTTGTACTTGTTTTATCTATTTGTTACCTCCTGTAGTTTTAGACTAGTCTTTATAATAAGCAAATGCCTTATTGTGGTTTGATCACTTTTTGCTAATGACTAGTAATATTGAGTAACTTTTAAAATATCTATCTGTTGACCATTCATACATCTTCTTTGGAAAAAATGTCTATTCAGTGTTTTGCCTTTTATTTTTTTGAGACTAGGACTCATTATTTTTGCCGATAGAACCACAGGCTCATGTTGTCCAGGGTACCACAGACTCAAGCAATCCCCAGTCTCAGCTGTAACTGAGATTACAGGTACTCACCACCACGCCCAGCTATTTTTTGGAAGCAGGTCTCACTACATTGCCCCAAGCAGGACTCGAACTGTGATCCCTGGTCCCCGCCACAGCTTTCTAGGCTACCGCTTACAGGCATGCACCACCAAGCCCAGCCCCTCTTTTGCCTATTTTTAACTGGGTTGTTACTAGTATTATTATTATTAACCATTATTATTGTCATTGAATTGTAGGCATATATACTTTATTTATTCTTGATATAAACCACTTACCGATAATATTGTTTATAATTATTTTCAATATTTTAGCCAACTTACACAAAGCAATATGCAGACTCAATACATTACGTATCCAAGTTTCAACAGCATTCTTCAGGAAGTAGATTAAATGGTATTGAAATCCCACTGGAAACAAAAAGTTTGTGAATATCCAAAACAATCCTGACAAAAAAAGGCAGAGGACTGGAAATGTCATGATCCCATGATTCAAACTTTACTGCAAACCAATAATAATCTAAATATTCAAAGTACGGTATTAAAACAAAAACTGATCACAGCTGAATGAAGTAGAATTAAGATCCTAGAGAGAAACTCAGACCCATTTGAACAGTTGTTCTATGACAGAGACACCAAGAATATACACAGGAATAAGAAAACCGCTACAAGAACAACAGGCCAAACAACCAGCAACTGAACATCAACTTAACCAACCAACAAATTGCAGAAAAATGGGAGATGGAGTGACTGGAGGGGGGATTGAAAGGGGGGATGTGGAGGGAGGAGGAGGGATCAATTAATGCACAATTGTGACAAATCAATAAAATGAATTTAAAAAATAAAATAAAATATAGAATAATATAGAATAAAGACAAACACACACACAAAGAAAAGCCTCTTTAATAAATGGTGCTAGAAAACTGGAGAATGGGGTTTTAAACAATGAAACTAGACCACTATCTTATGCTCCATACAAATGTCAACTCAAAATGGATGTAAAAACTTCACTGTAAAACCTGGAAGCATAGAGTACGTAGAAAAAACATAAACTAAATTTTCCATGACATAGACCTCAGTGATGTCTTTGCAGATTTATGTTCAACATTAAGGAAAACAAGAGAATGAAACACGTGCAATCACATCAAATTAAAAAGCTTCTGCACAGTGAAAAAAACTGCCACTGAATGAAAAGACACCACCGAATAAGGGAAATTATTTGCATACTATAGATCCAACAAAAACTGACAATCCAAGATCTCAAAGAACTCAAACAATTTAGCAAAAAAAGAACTAATAATCCAATTGAATTGTGGTCGGAGGAGCTACAGGAACACTTCTCAATGAGGACATACATGTAGCCAACAGGCATATAAAATTAAAAAAAATCATCTTCACACTTATGAGAATGACACCAATTGAAAAAACAGAAACAAGTACTGGTGAGAATGTGGAGTAAAAGTAATTCCTCTAAACTATTATTGGTGATAGCAAATGGTACAGCTCCTGTGGCATATGGTATAGAGGTTTCTCAAAAAATTAAAATGGGTCTACCATATGACCCAGTGATTCTATTAACTCATTCCTTGGTTCTTGAGCTGAGCAAGAGGGAAATTCACAGCCTGAGACAGCCAGGTGCAAAGCAAGCAAGGTTTTATTAAAGTGATAGAACACTTTCAGAGGGAATGAGTATGGGCAAGTTAAGGAGAATCAACTGCCCTGGAGGTGTTGACTGTCCTGACTTTCTAGTCTCTCCTGTCACCCATTAGCCTATTCTGGTTTTGTTTGTGCTTTAACTTTCCTCTCAGCTGCCTACTGCAGAATGTTAGCTGTGAGTTTTTGGCTACATTTTCCTGTTGCACAGGTAGTTTTCTTGTCATGTAGGATGTGCTGTGCTTGTTTCCAACAATTTGGGTATTGTGTGTGCACCCCAGGATTTTTAGAGAAGTGCTTCCATCCCACTGCCTTATGGGTCAGTGTGACCATTATGGGTCTCAAACTGATCCATAATTCTCACTAACAATTCCACTCCAAGATCTACTCAAAGAATACAAAACCATCCACGTTTATAGCACTTAGGTATATACATACTCCTGTGTTTATTGCAGCTCTATTTACAATGGAAATAACCAAACTATGGAAATAACCTCAGTGCCTAGATACAGAGGAGTGGATCAGGAAGATATGGTATATATACACAATGAAATACTACTTGGCTATCAAAAACTAAAGCTCTTGCCATTTACAACAACTTGGATGGAACTGGAAGGCAGCATGTTAAGTAAATTGAGTCAAAAAGAAAAAGAGATTATAGATGGTATTACTTAGATGTGGAATATAGAGAAACTGAGCAAAGTGTCAGACAAAACCAAACTAACAACAAATCCTAGAAAACTGCCTATAGAACTGAAGATACCAGATGAGAAGAAAGGGAATGGGTGAGAGCAAAGTGGGGAAAGAGCATGATAAACTATGGGGATGCTTTGGCAATTCTCCTACACCGCTCTCCAAACCAGACAGGACTTCTGCTTTATGGTCAACTTAGGTCAAGCCACTTGCCAAGTTTCCTGACTTTGAAGTACAAACTATCATCAATAAGCATGGCAGCTTCTCTTCAAATGTTGTTGGGCCTTTCAGAACCCTGGAGTCCCTCATCAACCTTATTAGGTAGGAGACTTTCTGCCTGGTTTGAACAGATCAAACTCCAGGATGGACAAAGCTCTTCCTCTGAGAACCAAATCAGAAGAACTACAATCACCTCATTCCCTGGTCTGGTTGGAATCACTCCATGGGCACTGCATGTTGGAGGGACCTGGTCTACCAAAGTCTGCATGCAGCTTTCCGCAACCCCTGCCCGCTTGTCTTTGCACTTGTTTTCCCAGTGGTCAAGTCCCACAGATTGCTCTGCGGTTCTCATGGGGAGAGATGAGTTGGGGTTCCTAAGAAGCAACCCACACTGCTGTAGGAACTGCATATCCACCCTAGGCTCTATTTCCACACTAGGGGACCAGAAACTCATGGGGGACATCTCAGTCTGGGTTACGAACAATGAAGCTAGTCTGTTGACTCTTCTTCCATTCTTCTAATGTCATTTGTCTTGGTCTCTGTGGTGCAGGTAATATATCAGTCACATATCCAATTTCTAAAATTCTCTAATGGTGTCTTGCTAGTGAATTATTGTCAGTTGTTCCTGTGAGGGGATTAAAGTCAGGATCAAACTATGCCCCTATCTTGAGGAAGTCACCCCCTCCTTATAAAGTTTAAATATACATATATGATATACATATAGATGCATGTATTTTCCACATGATTTTAATGCATACATTTTATAATGTATATAAACATGTATTACATTCATACTTATGCTTACAATATGTTATCTATAAATAACAATAAAGTTGTATTATATTATGCGGGAATTTATATAAAATGATAATATTTATGAGTTTGTAGTTCTTGTTTGTAGGGTGAGTTATACATAAGTAATATATTACTCATTATATATGAGCTATACATTAGTTACACATAAGCTAGCATATATAACCAGCACCTGGAGCATTGCATCTTCCCCATGATTGTGGGGTCTACAGGGTGTGCACATGTGCAAGTGTGCACACCTGGACCTAGAAGAGAGGGTTAAAGGAGCGCTGAGAGCATGAAAGCATGAGTATGAGGAGCATAGGAGCATAAGAGAGAATGGCAGAGAGAGAGCCCAAAGAGAGTGTGAGATGTCTGGGGGATTCGTCTGCCTCCTGTCCCAGCCCTACTCTGTCTGATGTGTCTGTGTAGCTGCAGGACCAACAATGAACCTACGTAGAATATCTGTTCACCACCACTGGCATCACAATCAGGCTGCTTCCCCTACAATTGGCAACGAGGGTGGGACGGTGGCATAGTGGCAGAACAGTTCAATTCAAACAGAAGACACAACACTGTTCTCTAGTGAACTGCAAGTAATTCCATGCCATAGACATCCTGTTTCATGTTTTTATCCCTTGACTTGCATGCCTGTCACTGCTCCAGCCAAATGTCTGATTGCCTGAATAGAATCAAATATCCTCCTCTAAAATCTTAATTTCTGTCATCCCATTCCCTGTATTTCCTTAAAGGAGGGAAAGTGATGCTAAAAATAAATGGAAACTAACTAATTCAGAGATAGCCATAATTTTTTTAAAAAGCTGTTTCCACCTACTGGAGAATGATAGAGTCATATAGTTAAGACAGACTTTAGAACTTGTTCAGATCAAACAGTTGTTAGAGTCCTAGAAGCACTAAGTAATATTTTTGAATGAGTGAATCTAATGATATTCTATTTTATAAGTAAACTCTTAGCTTATTTTTGGGCTGTCAGGTTAAGTAGGTAAAATTCCTGTTTGCTCCATATGCTTGGTTGGTTAAGCCCTTAAAAAGACTCACTTTTTGACCACATCTCACTCACTTGACCACAACAGCGTTCTGTAATATCCTGGGCACTCTGCCTTAACTATTCTAGAAAAAAAATTTCTAAAGTGGCAAACTCGCTATTCAAACTATTGGTGTCAGCAAGAATCAGCAAACCTTATTACTGAAAATTATTTTATTAATATCCAACTTTCCAACCTGTTAGAGTGTCTTCTGGAGATGCTGATGCCAAATTGGGATCAGTACTACAAGAAATTTATTGGACTGAAAAAATCGGGAATCAGAAGAAATTGAAAGGATTGAAAGAATTATCAGACTAAGATGCAGATCTAATTTTTATGAAGGAGAGACAGGCAAGGAAGGTTGAATAGGAAAAGTCTTAGACTGTAGTGCAATTCAAAGAAAACTTTAACAAATTCAACAAGATTCCCTGATGCTCCTTGGAATCTCATAGCTCCCAGGCAAATGCTTGGTATGACTGTCATGTCAATTCCTGGCCATGAGCACATGGTGGCACTTGAGATCCCTGAGCAAATACAAAGATGAATTTTAGAGTACCTCAACTGAGCTCATGAACAAATGTGATTCTCACACCAGTGGGATACTTCATAGTTGCCAAACTGCTTGATGCTGGTGTCTCTTGCCCTTATACCTCCCCTCAGCAATTTTGTGATTTTCCACCTCTTGGGCGCTAGTTTAAACATCTCCATCCCATAAACTACTCTCTCCAACTTTGCTTTCAGCTCAAAGAATTTCTAAAACACCCTTATGTCTTTAACTACGTCACAATAAAGCACCAAAGACAATTATGAAAAAAAAATTGTTTAGCATGGTTACTAGCCAAACATAAAGCCATACAATGTTAATAACAACCCCAGAGCAAGTACCATCTTTGTTATTATTCTTTACCAAGACTGATAAATTGTAGGAGAGAACTCATTATATGAAACTTCATAGATTCAAAAGTCACTTCAGTCTACTAAAACAGGGTGTATAGGGAACAGTCTTTAGTAATTCTGTTTTATTCATTGATGCTATTTTGCAATTCAATTGTGAATGTAAATAATCCTGGACATATCATTGCATTTTTCCAAATCTAGAAACAATACTCTTTCCTCTAATTTTGTTTTTGTTGTTATTAGTGTTTACCAACTTAGGCAATGATGAAAAATAATTATAATAAAGTCAATTACAAAAGTGACTTTAAAGAAAGGGACATTAAACTTAAAATCAGTGACAACAATAAATTTCCCAAGTTTCCAGATATATATAGACAAATTTTTCTTATTACCATTTCAAAACACAAACATATGATGAAATTTTATTGAACTTCAATCATTTATGAAATCAATTTTTAATTAGTCTCCAGGTAGAGAAACAAAGAAACTCAGAGATAATTTCATAGTGTTTTTAAAGTTAGTTTTATTAATTCCACTTGCCCAAAATACGGTAAAGAATCACTTTTCCTTCTAGAGTCTAACTTCTGACTTAAAATACCATATTTGGGCTTTCACAGCAGAAATTTATTTCTTACAGCTCTGGAAGCTGGGAACTTCACCATCCATGTCTAACAATATAGTCTTCATTCTGACATCTCATTTTGAATGTGGAGAAATTACTATTTCCCAAGTGCTTAACCCACCTCTTTGTCAGCAATGGTGCCCAAGCAAATTCTTTGGTGTCTCTTTTTATTTTTATAAGGGTATTAATCCCATCCTGATGACCCTGCTTCCTTGACCTAATGCAATCAAAATACTGGGGGTTAATGTAATCAAAATACTGGGAATTCAGTTTGGGAGTGGGGGCACAAATACTCAGTGCCTCACATAGAGTAACATGTTAGCCTCGGATCTCATTCTGTAACGTCTGATTGACAACCTGATCATGATAATACCTTCCAAGTATTTTCATGATAATACCTTTCTCTAGTCTCTGAAAATTCTCTCAAATATTCTCAAGGATTTTTGTTTGTTTTGCAAAGATCAGTGTTTCACTCCTCTTTGCAATTGGGGTTTCAGGAACGCGACTAAAAGCCAATTGATGCAATAGTGACCTCCTAGTCTGCTGGTGTTGGTGAATTTCAGGGTCAACATGGCAGTCAGGTTCTCAAAGTTACTGATTAAGTCACTACTGCGGGAAAAATATGACACTTATAGCACACCATCCCTGCCGTCCTAGTCCCTTCTTTCTATATCTATGATGCTGATGTCCCTTTCTGCCCATTTCCTATAGGACTTTTTGAGTTACCAAGTTCAGTCACTGGAATTTTTTAGCAAAAATGATTAGAACCCCAATATTATAGCAATTTATGATTCAGATTGTCACTGTAATCTGAATCACAGGAAATGTAGGAACATATACAAACACACACAGATTTGCTGTCCTAACAAGGTACAAAGGGTAATAACAGAAGGAACTACTATGCAAAGCCCAGATCACACGTGCCCCAGTACTCATATGGTGAATGCACTGAACACAACTTCACACAATGACCTCTTATGGTTTAATTGATCTTGAGGCCTCATTGGACATACCTCTGTATTACTTAGTCACTCTTCTCTTAATTTTTTAGATTTCAATACCCATGGCTTTTCAGAGAAAAAGGTAAAAATCTATTGACAAAACTGATCTGATGTCAAATTCAACCATAAATTCTTGCTGCACCAGTCTTCATAATGAATTATGTGCATGTCTTTGATCTACAAACATGCATACAAACATGCATAAATACTTATATTGGCACTTGGGCAGTTGGACTAACAGGATTTTGCTGTGAAATTTAAGTATGATTACAAAAAACATTATATCTTGGAAATCAAAATCTAATAATGATAGGGTACCATTGTAGACTTACATGCTCTCTGGAAACAACCTTCATTCTCCAGACCTCATTATCACTGCCTTTCATGTTCATACTACACTATATAGTTGAATTTGAGAAACAATAGGATAAAGCTCATAAAATTCCGATTATGTGCTTTCCACCAATTTACTGTGCATATTCCATTTGGGGGATGAAATGCTACAACTCTTAACTCTTAGAGTTAGTAAATATGATTTTTTTAAATTATTGTGAGGGAACATTAATTTACAATATGGTATAGGTACCAGCAAGACATTTTCTCACCGTGATCACCAACAGATGTCCAGTCACCATCCACCAATAACCAACTGTCGCTCTTCTACCCACTCCCTCTCCTCGCATTCTGCTCCAGTAACCACATTCTATTTTTAGAATCTCAGGGCTTTTGTTTTCTTTATATCTCACAAATGTGTGAAATCCTGCACTATTTATCTTCATCTCCCAACTTTCTTTACTTAGCATAAACCTCACTGATTCAATCCATATTGTCACAAGTGGGAAAAATTTTTCAACTTTTTATGACTGAGTGGTATTCCATTATGAATAGATACCAGGTCTTTATCCAATGTTGGACCCTTGGGTGGTTCCCATATCTTGGTAATTGTGAATAGTGGTACAATAAAAATAGGGGTGGCTATACTTTTCTCAAACCAACATTTTCATGTTCTCCAAGTAAATATTCAGCAGTGGAATTACTACACCATAGAGCATTTAAAATTTTTAGTTTAGATATAACTAAAAAAATTTTAATTTTTTGAATTCAGATATAAAACCTTATGTGTATATTAATCTGTATTAAGTTGATAGCTCAATTTTAATCCGAATGTATTAAAAAGGGTGAATTTTTATTCCTTCCCCACAATTAATATTTTTGATGTTTCATCTTACATATTTCTGTATTACTATTAACTCTTTATCATAACTTTAGTTAACATTTTATTTTTGTCTTTTAACATTCACTCTTTCATAGGTCATCAGTCCATTACTTTTACCATGAGTGTATCTTCTAGAATGAGGCTTTTGAGCTTCAGATAAGAGGAACACCTCCTATCTCTCTAGCCCCCTCTGGCACACTAGAGGGTGGTCGATAGCACATCTCTCACATGTAACCCAGCTTCCTAACCTCTTTGGAATGTCCCAAGAGACATATGACCTATTAGTAATGACTGTTGCCCCCAAAGGTAAATTCTCCTGTTACCACGGATCCCCACATCTTACCTGCTGCATGTCATGTACACTTTACTACTTCCTCATTGCATCATTGTAACATTTCCTGGCTGGGGTATATAAGTGGCATCTTGACTTCATTAAAGCTGACCTGGACATGCTTCCCACTGTCCCTGTTCTGTGGGCTAGCCTCACAGATCACTATCCATCTCTTCCATCTCAATTTCTTCTTCATTCCACACGCAACTCTTAACAGGTAAGGCCCAAACATTGGGCCCAGTTGATGGGAATTCATTTTTACTCTTAACTTGCCTGCCTAATTCTTATTTCTTTTCAGGAGCCAAGTAGCCCCTTGAGCTCACTAACACTTAGTGGCAATGTGCCAGCAACCACATAGCCTATTGGTACATAAGCGGGGTCCACCTCTGACCTCAGGTGAGATTGAACCCACTTGGTAAGCCCCTTTATCTTATTCTAAACTTTATACAAATAGGAAATAAAAGGTTAAAAAATCCACAGCTGCCCAGGAGCAGTAAACAGAAGAAGAGCTGGAGTGACCAAGATGGCTGGCACTCCAGGACTGGTGAGCATTGGAAAACTCTCAGGGAATAGAGAGAGATAAGATAAAAGAGTTATAAAAATAATGAGGCAGAACTTGTTAGGAGTTGCATGTGGAATGAAGAAGAAATTGAGATGGAAGAGATGGATAGTGATCTGTGAGGCTAGCCTACAGAACAGGGACAGTGAGAAGCATGTCCAGGTCAGCTTTAATGAAGTCAAGATGCCACTTATATACTCCAGCCAGGAAATGTTACAATGATGCAATGAGGAAGCAGCAAAGTGTACATGACATGCAGCAGGTAGGATGCGGGGATGCGTGGTAACAGGAGAATTTACCTTTGGGGGCAACAGTCATTACTAATAGGTCATATGTCTCTTGGGACATTCCAAAGAGGTTAGGAAGCTGGGTTACATGTGAGAGATGTGCTATCGACCACCCTCTAGTGTACCAGAGGGGGCTAGAGAGATAGGAGGTGTGCCTTTTACCTGAAGTTCCATCTCTTAACCTGCTTCTACTTTCTACAGCTTTTTCCTCTTTCATATAGTTACTTGTTTTCATATACTCTCTTTTCTTTTCAGTTTAGATGAATTCCTTTGGTATTTCTTTCAATGTTGGTTGAGTGCCCCCAGTGCTCTGTTACAATGCTGAGATGTGTAGGATCCAGGTGGGACCATTGTCATATTGGCCTCAGTGCATTGTCATATTTGCCTCAGTGCATATTTGCCTCAGGGCTGATATTAACACTGCTTTTGCATATTACATGCTGGCCAGAGTGAGTAGTACTGCCTTTTCTGTGCTACATATGACCAGGGAAGCAGGTACTGCTTTGTCTAATACAGGAAGGAGCCTTGAAGGTGGCAGAGTTCACACAAGGCCATAAGTCAGGATTTGGAAGGTTTTGGGCTATCAGGGGCATATAGCAAGTATTGGTATTCACTGGCTAGCTATCTATGGTTTGAGAGGTCCTGGGGTTCTTTATGACTGCAGGTGTGAAGCTTGCTTGACAACAAGCAGATGATAAATGTTGGCTATTTGTATGTCAGGGATGAACTCTCATGGCTACTTCCCTGAGTAGGATGAAATTCTTATGAGGATTCACAATAAGAGTCTGATAGTATATAGTGTGAATTCCAAGATGGCACCCCCCCATACACACACACATTGTTGTTGGCAAGATTGTTAGAGATTGCCAAGTTGACACTTGCCTGTGATGCCATTCCAAGGTTATTTACTAATATTTCTTGTCTCCCATGCAATATACATATATCCTACAAAGACAGTTCCTGGGGGTTTCACCTATGTTCA
This sequence comes from Uropsilus gracilis, assembly GCA_004024945.1. Classification (NCBI taxonomy): domain Eukaryota; kingdom Metazoa; phylum Chordata; class Mammalia; order Eulipotyphla; family Talpidae; genus Uropsilus; species Uropsilus gracilis. The sequence continues at coordinate 98,496 of PVHY01001909.1, read as the reverse complement.
GACTGGTTTTATTACTTTTTAGCCTCACTTGCAGGACTACTGAGCTGATTTTTAACATCTATTCTTCGCTCAGATTTCCGGTGCTCACTTTCTTTTAGCCTTCAGTGTAAGGGTTCCAAACCAGTTGCTCATCTCTGGACCTGGCTGAGTTGGACGATAGGGTGGGATGTCAAGTCTTGGCACAGCCTTTTCCTGACTTCTAAGGAAGGAAACATTCCTTACATTAAGATGTCTTCTTTTTCCTGACTCAATGATGGTGTTTTTTCTTTGGCAAGGGAATTTCTGTCCTTCCTCAATCCTGGGTATAACATTTAGACTCTACTTTCCTTATTTCAGGTTTGCTTCTGTGTAGATTAGATTACCTATAGGTGTGTTGAGATGGTAGGAAGAGGTAAGCAAAATGCCCCATTCTGGAATCTTAAGTAATACTTGCCCACTAATGCTGACTTTTAAAGAAAACTCTTAGTTGAAAGATTCCTATGGTTAGGTAGCTGGGGTTCAGAGGAAGGCACTGCTCTGCTTCAAAACTCTCTCCCAGTGTCTGAGAGAGTGCTACTTCCTTGCTCAGTGGCAGGCACTGAGTTTCCTTTATGACCCAAGCAGGACAATTTGCTAAGAGGCACATGGAGCTGAAAATAGATGGAGGTCTAGTGATGCACAATACCCTGTGACGCCACTGTGCCTTTGCCCTACCTCCCAGTCATATAGAGCACAGTCATCAGAAGAAAAGGCTTAGTTGGAGAGCTCTTCAGTACTTACCCCTTAAAATAGAATGTGGCAAAACCCACCAGGGCTTGATTCCTCCCGCCTGAACCTGATTTAAAAAGAAGAAAAACAAAAAACAAAAATCTTAATCAGGAGGTAACTATGGACTTTCCTGTTTGAACTCAGTGTTGAATTTATTTTCTATGTAATCTAATTTGATCAGAAAAAGCTCTGGAATTAAAACTAGGTTATAGCTGATCTCCTGGGCATCTGAAATTTGTGTCACATTAGCTTTCTCAAAGTTTACTTCCAAATCTCAAGTCTTTAAAAGAGAGAGAATGCACAAACACATGGAATTCCAAAATGCCCAGTCATGGTGTCAGTGCCACAAGCAGCGAATCTGGAGATACAGTGGTTGGGAAGTTTAACTGGCCATTAGAGTAATGAAGCATGTGAATTCTTCCATCAGCTGCTTCACCAAAGAGGTACAAAGTGTGCAAGAATTATGCAAGAATTGGGTAACTTCGTAGTAGATTCAAAATTAAATGTAAACCATACGTTCACAGCTTGCGCTGGGTTACACCTTGAGAAACAAGAATATGTGGCACTTCCAGAAAATGAAATAGCAAGTGAGACTAATATCCAAACTACCTAATTCCAGTCAGGAATACCAAAGGCATAAAATGAAAATCCTACCAGTAATGCCTAATTACTTGTTGTAGGTGGGCATGACTTAAAAATCCCTAAAACAAATGCTCACATTTTGCTTTTACATGTAACAAGAGTTGCAGTGGGAAGAGTTCCAGGAATTCTATCATTCAGAAGCATTCAGGAGTTCCAAGAATATTAATGGATATAGTGTTACAGCTCCTGCAGCAACCCCAGACTAGCTGATACCCAGAATCCTTCCCCAGCCTCAGTCAGACTTACCTTGACTCCTGTTATTGTTTCTATAATCAAACTTTCTCCTTCCACTCCTTGCCTTAAAAAGCAACCTGTAATCTGTCCCCCATCATATGCATTTTTCCCTTTCATGAAGAAAATTCTATACTTAGAGGTGGGGGAAATGTTTTTGCTTTTTGTTTTTTTTTTTTTTCAGCAAAGCATTCTCTACATTTTCAACTTGATATACTTAGTAGAATATTGTATCAAAATAGATTTGCCATGAAGAACATCTCAGCCGAGTTGAGAAAGTATATGAACATTAAACTGTTAACTGAGGGCTATATAATTTGTGGAGCTAGGGATCTACTTTAGATGACAATTGAACTACACTAACACCTTAGGAATAGATATCCAAAAAAAAAAAAAAGTCCAAGTTTCCAAATTTTGTTGACAGACGTCTTTCTGAAAATGATACAAATTATTGCCCAAGTAATTCCATCTTGGATTGCAAAAGCATTTTTTAGAAACATGCTTCTTGAGAGTCAGTTTGCACCTAACAGGAGTATCAGCAAAGCATCTAAGAATGTAGGCTACTGGGATGTAATCAGCACCCTCCCCTGCTGTGGCCTTCCTGCCATGTCTCTCCCATGACAAATACCAAGACTGCAGTCAAATTCGGGTCAGTTTTGTAGTTGCAATATTTATTTAAATGAGTAAAAGAAAATCTCTCATCTCTTAATTCCTGTAAGTAGAAAAGTTAATACTGCATACAGGCCCTGGCCTTGTCCCCTATGCCTTCTTTGGTGGCTTCTCTATGCCTGTATCTTCAATCTGTGTCTCATCCTTGCCCAGAGGTTATAGTAATCCTCTCTGCAGCACTCCAGTTGTAGTGTACATGCTGTGAAAGCAAGCACACACCACTTTTTTGTATATTCTCTCATTCTCACTCACAGTCTGAGAAATCACGGTGATAAGATTTTTTTCTCCTGACTTGCCCATTGATCAGTTCTGTTACATTTCCTACTCCAGAAGATGTGGTTGTCTTGTCTTTGTTTACCAGACTCCTAGAGAACAGGGCACAACTTAGCACTGGGAAAACCTGGAATGAAAGAGCTGATCTCTGTTACTTCTCCTGTGCTACAAATTTTGTTTTGTTGTCATCTTTCATCCAAATTCGCTATCTGATATCCTGGCACATAATTAAATCTGAATGCTCCCTGGAGGTAGTGTAAGTTGTTGTCAGGTCATGTTGAATTCTGAAAATAGGAAGGGCATCTTAGTGCAAAACTAGAGCTCATGAGAAGATATTCAAGAGTCAGCACCTGAGGGAAAAGATCAGAAACATCGAAGTTTGGGGTTTGAGCTTTCAGTGAAAAGGAATTAATGTTTGGAAAGATGGGTCAAACAAACCAGGCCTTCTGTTTCTACTCCTTAATTATGGTGAGGTCTTCCCTTTTATCTATTTGAAATCATGGATTTTCTGTCACAGCATTCAGACTCAAATTTCTTCCTGGAGATCCCTTCTTAACTAATTAAAACACCTCCCTGTCATTATGTAACATGAACCTGTTTTGCAGTCTTTATGGCACTGCCCATATTTTATTTTCCTTTACGTTTGCTATCCATTTACACCAGAACATACCTACCCTTTCTGGTCATCCCTCTTCTCTGCTGTGTCCACAATACCTGAATTAATACCAGCTAACAGCAATTGTGTGTTTAAATGAGAGATCATAAGAAAATTTGGTTGTCAGACTTACTTACATTTAAAAAGGAGTCAATCAGAATTTCTTCAGCAATGAAAAGGGTACATTTTTCCATGTTAAGAGAATTTTACCTCTGAGAAATTACATTAATGACAATGCATAGACTGGCTTTTCTAAGAGAGATCCTGACACAGAAACTCAGTAAGGATGTTAGAATATTTTTTCTTATGTGATATGACTAATATTGCTCTAAGTTATATTTCTTTTTACACTATATAATCAAGGTAAATGACAGATTTTTATTAAAGGAATTCTATTTTTCAAGATCCATTAAACAGCATATGTTAAATGTATTTTCCAAAGCAGCTATTACTTCTGTTACTTATTTTCTTTTTTACAAAGTTTTATTTGATTGCTTGAGGCTATCAACATGTCTTTATAAAAATGAAGCAACTATTAACCAAAGCTCCTAAGTATTTTAACCCAGACAATAGAAAGAGTCTTAGAATTCAGAATTTGCTGTAATTATTGCAATAAAAAACTGAAGGCTATTTAAAAGACTTCCTGTCTTGAGATGGTATGTCCTTGTATTCCAGGAACTTAATGAGGGATAATAATAATGATTATCATAATGATATTCTCATCAAAATCATGAAAATATGTTTAAAAAGTCTAAAGTGTTTCCTGCTGAGATGATAAAAAGGGCTTTGTAAGGCAAAGTTGAGAATTAAATTTCTACATAGTCCAATTAACTTCACACAGAGGGAGGAAAAACAACTATTATATGGCTCCTTGCCTTATTTTCAAGTCTGTTTAAGAAACCACAACAAATCAACAATATAATTATTAAGTACCTAACCTAAGGTGCTGATAGTTGAAAACTATTTGCAAATATATACAACTAACCAAATAAGAAACTAGATCAACTATGGATGAATTAGTGCAAATAACACTGTAAACAATGGTCAGAAAAGAAGGCATTTAAAGCAAAGTCATTATTTTCATATTCAAGTTGGATGTTGTTTATAACTGTTGACCTATATTATAGCTTCCCTACATTAATTAGTAATAAATCTGAAGAAGAAAAGACATTAATTTATTCCCATACTTTTTTTTATATTACATGGTCCTAAACTTTCTGTCAGTTGTGTAGTATATATTTAAAAGATCTGGCTATGATTTCTCTCTTCTTTAATCTGTTAATAACTGTCTATAATCAATAGGAAAATGTCAGTCCTCTGAACATGGAACAGAAGGTCCTCTATTGATGCTTTCCTACTTAATTCTGGAAATATGTTACCCAAACCTCTCTACTTTAAACTTCACAGTGCATTAATACCAAGTAGGGTCTTTGATTTGTGCAACTTCACAACGGTTTGGCCCTCCTCATACCACCTGAAATGCCTTCCTTTCCTCATCTGTCTTTCATACTTCCTCTCTTGGGTACCTCTTATCTCATCTTCAAGTCCAAGTTTAAACATCATAACTGTCTTTAACTTAGGTAAGTGCCTTCAATCTCAATTTCAGTTGCACCCTGGATACTTCCATCATTACTTATCATTAACCTTATCAGGACCTGTTTAAATCACTCTACCTAATTCCTCAATAACAAATGCCCTTTCATTTAAAAAAAAGTTCTCACTGCTTCTTTCAAATGATTCATGAAAGTATAACCAATGCCACACTTCATGAGAAATATAAATCACTTCAAATATTGCTATATTACTTGACTGTTAGGGGTCACAAAAACTTCTTTCGCTATCTTACCTACCTTCAGAAAACTGAAGACAAAATGACATGGTCCCATCCCCTGAGGAGTGGCATCCCCATTTCTCCAATATTAGCCCTTAGAGGCATTCCCTAAGACATAACAGCAAGGTAATAAATGAATGAATGTCCTGCCCCATGCATTCCACAGGAACTAGTGTTTTGTCTAATCTGATTTTTCTAAGGTGTTGTTTAACATGCTGTAAACCATTCTTTTACACTGTGTATAATCTTTCTAAAACCTAATAAACTTGCTGGATGTTTCATTCTTACATTCAGTCTTGGCCTCTTTGGCTGAGTTCAATCTCTCTCATTCATCCTTCCTCACTTTCCTTTGCCCAGCTCCTTACACTTGACTACTGGCAATATTGTATATTGTTGAGCTTTCTAGATTTTAAAACAATTAGCTAAAAAGGTATTTATAGATGTTATATATATAGAGAGAGATAGATAGATAAGTTCTATAAATCATCCAAGTGAAGTGCATGTTAATCTCTTTATAGATTGAATATATGCATGGAATTGTCAACATACATACATATATATGCGTATGCTGCATACAATTGCTACCAATGGTCAAATTTCCAACCATGACCACACAATTTTTCCTCTTTGCTCAATTTTAACTCTCCCTTACCCAGTTTTCCCTCTGGTAACCACCAAATTTTTGTTTAAAATTTAAGAATATGTTTTGTTGGTTTTATCTTCAACATGTGAGTAGAATCTTATGGCATTTGTCTTTTTCTCTCTGACTTATTTTACTACCTTAACCATGTTTCATATATTTTATAGTTGGTAATATTCCATTGTGCATCATTTTGAAAATTTCAGGTGCTTACATTTAATTTTTGATGACAAAAATACTATATGCAGTAGTATTCTATTTTAATTCATGTTTAAAAATTATATTTTTGTCAAGTTAAAATTGTTTTATGACTATTTTAGTTCCTTTTATTCCCCTACTCCCTCTTTTCTTGTCTTACTATAATTATTTTGTGAGTTTCTATTTGTCAAGTATGCTTAAATTACCTTCTCTTTATCTTTTGATTAACTTCTGCAGGTTTATGTGTGTGTGTGTGTGTGTGTGTGTGTGTGTGTGTGTGTGTGGTTACTATCAGTCTTCCTTGAAACAGTTACTAGATTGATTACATAGTCCATTTTAAACCAATAAATTGATTTTGAATTGTGTACAGAAACTACACTTTTACTTCTCCCATACTCTATCTTATTGGCATCTCTCTTCTCACATGGTGCATTTTTAAAGAAATTATGAATTCATTGGAGTCAAGTATAGAACTCTTTAGGACTTCTGAAAAGAAAACATAAATCTCTCTTACTTGGTTCCTGTATTAGCAGAACTGTTCAACGACTCTGGATGGGAGGGGCTGAAACTGAACAGAGGGCCTTTTCAGGTTCTACTGGTGGACAAACACTATCTCCCACTAATGCCCCAGGTTAGTGGCTCTTCATACTGATCAGCTATAATCATTTTTTGGTGAAACATATTTTGCTTCCTTGTGTTTTGATTATATCAGGAAAGGAATGAAGTCATTAAAACACTGAACAGTTATTACTTGGAGAGGTATTCTGTGAAAAAACAAGGTGTCCTTATTTTATAACTACAAGAAATGTAATTATTACCTGAGAATACCCAAGCTGCAAGTGAAGGAAAATGATAGAATATCACTTGCAGAGCAGTGACTGTTTAATGTCAACAAAGAAATGAGTAGAAGAGCTGTAAAGTTGAACTGTTACCCAGACCCACCATTCAATCTATGACCACTCTCCAAGCACAGTTATTCTGCAGACAATGAGCAAAGGCTTCCTCTCACCTTCACTCCCAATCCAAATCACAGCAGTCGCTGAATATTATAATCATCTTCACCTTCATAGAGCAAGAACAAGTTTTTTGGCTCTCTGCCCACTCTCTAACTAAATACCAAAAGTTGTCAGAATCCTGTTTAATACAATGATATCCCTTGCTATATTCAGAGCTCCTGGAATAGAAATAAACCTCTTCTTTTAGAACAAAATTAAAAAGATTTAAAAAAATGAGTTTAAAGTGGAGTTAAAATTGAGACATCTTAGAGCTGTTTTGTTATTTCAACTCTATAAAGTACAAAAGCTAAAGAAACATCAATAAAATTTAATGGAACTATGGAATCAATTTGATTTTTATACAATCCCAAGTGGTAGCTTTAAGTAAGCCTTCCTCTTTTGTGTAAATTACCTTGAGCAGAGCTCTTTATGAAATAGCGTGCCATTTACTGAAATCCTGTCTCAGTGTTCTGCTCTGCTTGTGAATACCTTCCATTAAGGTTGGCCCAATTACAGAGCATAAGTGGCTGTTTAATTTTTTTTCTTTCTGCCAACTCAAAGGTCAAATGTCTGAGAATCCTTTGTTTGGGTGGATTGAGTTTTCTTCCTGTTCCAAATGAGATGCAATGTCTGTATTCTTGCTTCACTCCCAGTTTTTTGAGAAAACTTTTTGAAGCTTCTGTCCTTTATCATTACATCCTTCTTCAGAATACAGAAAGTGGTAGATTATTTGCAGGAATTTTTGCATAATAATTCAGCTCCTCTAACTAGTGGCACAGTAGGTAACAAAGGGGTCCCCCTCAGTCAGTTTTGTTTCAATCTGCAAAATTAATTTAGGAGAAGCAGTACTTTCTTAGATCAATTTTGTAACACAGTGACACATTCATCAATATTAATGCAGATTTCTCTTAATTTCTTAAGATTATCTTGTTTTTGTCTTTCACTAAATACTGTAAATATATATAAATATCTTGAATATATAAAATATTCTGAATATATAAAATATTCAAAGAATATAAAATATATCCTCATATTTTGCACAAGATGATTTTATGCATTCCAGTAATTATCAGGTACTATTACAATTTGAACACTGACCTCAACATCTACAGTGATCTCTTTTTTTTTTTTAATAAATCCTGCCTGAGAGGAGACAAAAGAAAAAAACTCAGACAATTAAGAATTTAATATTCTTTGTATTTGGTAATGTTTTTATTAGGCTTAGATACCCCATAGGTTTACTTTTCCATTTTCATAAATATAAACTAGAATTGCAAGGGTAGAGACACATCTAGTGACTGCTGCAGATGACTATTTCCCATTGCTGGTCTACTTTTCAACTTATTTGCATAAAAACTGGTCAGTCACTATGGAAAATTGTCTGAAGGTCCTTCATACTACTGAAAATGGAACTTCCATTCAATCCAGCAATCCCACTTCTGATCTACTCAAAGGGTACCAAAGGTGCCTATACTCAGATGTTTATCACAGCATTATTTATAATAGTCAGGATATGGAAACAAACCAAATGTTGCAAAACTGATGAATAGTTGTAAAAGATGTGGTATATATAATATACACAATGAAATATTATTTTGCAGTCAGAACTTATAAATATGATGCATTTGTGATAACATGGGTAGAATTAGAAGGAATTATATTAGCAGAATTAAGTCAGAAAAAAATAGACAGAAACCAGATGGTCTCACCTATAGATGGAATATAGGAATAACAAACAAAAGTCTGAGAAAAAGTCAAAGTAAGCTGACAACAGAACTAGGGCAAGTAGCTAGGAAGGGGAAGGGTAGAGAGAGAAATCAGGGAATGGAGGAGCACAAAAAAATCAAGATGAAGTTTCACCAATGGTAAGATGGATGAGAACCCCAGCAAATGCAATGAGGTAATATGTTTATAAATATATATGTGTGTGTATATATATGTGTATATATACATCTATGTGTGATTATATGTGTATGTGTATGCATACATATAGGTATATATATACACATACACATATACATAAATATGTAAGCAACAAAATGACTAACAAATACAAAAAAACATGCATACAATTTCGGTGTTTCTGATAGCAATGGATAATCAGATACTTAAGTATCCAAAAATGTTTTACATTTGATTATAAATTAACAAGACTTTCTATTTCTAAAGACAAATTTACAAAGGTCTTTGAAAATTAGAATTTAAAATATGATCTATGGGAAAGATGAGATTTCAGTCAACTTTATCCTTCACATTGATAATGGGGTGCAGTGAAAATATTTATACTGAACACATTGTTAACCCAATTTGTACAGATTTGACTTGAATGTTATTTTTCTCAAGCAAATGTATTTTCCTGGTTCAGCATGTAACATTCAAATGTATTTTTTTTTCTTGATGAGTAGAAGCAGCATTGTGTTAGGAAACTGGTATTGATATCCAGTGATTTACTGCACAGAATTGATAGGCCATGTGTGTTCTTAATTGGGAGCAGACTCTGTAAATTGGCTTTTCTATGTACTTTTGACCATAATAATTTTCATTAATTAATTCAACTGTATTGTCATTTGTCATACCATATGATCTCCCAGTGGTTTAAATCAGTGGTCAGCTCAAAAGTAAACTTCTTCAGTTCATACCTTCATGTTGAATTCTATTATTTGGGGGCAAAATCTATTATGGAATTTGTGCAAGACACAAGTAAAGAACAATCATCAGAAAGAGTCAATAAATTAGAGTTTCTAATCATGAATATTGATCACATAATTTGACATAGACATGAATTGAATAAATTCCCTCAAAGACAAGAACTACCAAAACCATACAAAATAAATAAAAGACAGAAACATACATAGAAAATTCAAATAGACATATAATGAATAGATTCAACTGGCAATTTCAGAGCTGTTTCCTGACACTCATAAAATCTAGGACTTACTATATTCTAAGAACACTTAAATTATTGATTCCAATCTTTCACAAATACTTCCAAAAACCAGAAATTTCCCAGCTCATTCCATAAGGCTAGTGATTTCTTGATTCCCTCAAATCAGACATAGAAACTACAAGAAAAGAAAACTATAGGAAAATGTCTTATGAATATAGATGTGTAGATCCTACTAATGCAAAGCTAAGCTTTATAGTATCCTATCTCATGTAAATAAAAGATACTACATACTCAGTAGCAAAAAAGAAAAAATATTTTTGTTTTAAACATAAGTTCCATAATAATGTTTAAAAATCTCAAAAATTACTAGTAACTTGGAAGAAATAAATTAAATACTGGAAGAAAACTCTCAAATCATATTTTTTAAAAATATTTGATTTTATAAATATAAAGCCAAGAATATCAGTTAAGATATCCATTAGAAAATAAGAAAGAAGTTTGTTAACTGATTATAACATTAACATACTTAAGCTATGAATATACTTAAGCTATACTTATATAAAATTAATATATTTAATTTCTCATAGCAGTACAAATTGAGAATATATATGGGTAACTATAGTCTCTAAATTATTAAAATATATTTCAGAATAAAATTTACTAGAATTTCAAACTCATGTAAGAAACAACTTGAACTTACTAAATAAATTGAGAGCGACTTAAGAAATTGGAAAGGCATATTTTGGATGGTATAATATTATGTCCATCAAGTATAAAACAAGCAATAAACTAATTTCTATCATGAATTAATGAGGCAATATAATTTTTACTTTGGCAAAATGGCTATAAAATAGTTCTAGAATAGTACACATAGATGCAAAAGTTGCTTTTTGAAAATCTGGTAAGGATTGTGGAAATAGAGAAAATATTATAGCCCTAGATGTTATTAAAATATATGAGTTGAAACCTCTCTATATAAAGCAACATGATACCAGAAAACTAGACAGATTTATAGTGTAGTTCAAAATTGCAAGGCTGTTTAACATATAAAAGTAACAGTATTTCATATCTATGGAAAACTAATAATCATTCAACAAATTGTTTCTGAGAAACTATCTGTCTGGAAAGAAATACATAAGGAAATATTCCCAGCACCATTCTAGAACTGAGATATTTTAAATAAAACATACGAGAGAACCTAATATTAGACTAAGTATTTCTCAGTATAATTGAACACCCAGAAGCCAAAGAACAAAAAGATTCTTGAAAAAAATAAAAAGAAAGAAAACTGGTATTAAATAGACAACAATTACAGACACAGTTCTTGGACAGTGACACAATAATCAGTAAAGAAAATGTAATACTATTGTCATAACTTAGTAGCTTGTATACCCTTTGATCCTGAAGTTTCACACCGGGAAATGGTCCTCATTTCTATTGTATCAATAGGTGACAAAGTTGTAGATAAGATTTCTCACTAAAAATAGCATAATTGCAAGTATACAAAAAAAACAATGTCATGAAAATCTGCATCTATGAAAAGGAATGCAGTATCACTTGTAAGACATTCTTCAGGCTCTTTGGAGTCTGCATTTGTACCACTAAGTTTAATTTTCATGTTATCTGATATCATCCAGGTTACATGTAGGTGAGAGAGATTTAAAAAATGAACAACTATCTGAAAACACAAAATTCTACATCATTTTATAATAATTTTTAAAAGTTTAATATCTGTACTATATCTGAAAAGTGCTATTTTTCTTGTAAATGTTGAACTGAATTGAGTTTAGTAATTTCAAACAAACTTGATAAGCATAGGTCTTGATACTTACACTTATTTTTTTCAATATCAAACAACCTTAGATTATATTTATTTCAGACTACAAGTAGTCTTATAATAAAACAAAACCTTTTATTCACTGAATCACAGAATATTAACACAGTACAACTTTCTAAGCACAGAATTTAAGTCCATTACATGATACTTGCTAGCTAGCACTCATCCATTATTATTCTCATGATACATCTAACTTTTATACTGAATAATGTAACTTTTTACTGTATCTTCTTTCATTGACTTTCTCAATGTCATAACTAAATACTGAAATTTTAAAAAGGTCTGAATTTAATAAGAAGGTATTTTATACCTGAACTGTGATAAATAAAACTTACTCTAATTTGCCAACTCTTTTTGACAATTGTTCTTTACTTGTCTCTTGCACAAATTCCATAACAGGTTTTGCCTCAAAGTAATAGAATTCAACATGAAGCTGTGAGCTGAACAAGTTTACTCTTGAGCTGACCACTGAAGTTAATCTTATTTAAAATAATCATTTCTTAAAATATGTGGGCATTTTTATATGCATTTTACTAGTGGGCTTTCTCAAAGAAAGGCCAATGTGAGTTTACCTCACACATGTAGAATGCTTTATCCACTGATTTAAACCACAGTGAGATCATATGGTAAGAAAAATGTCAATTTAGGTTGAGAAACTTGATTTTTTCACAGATCTGATCAAATGTTTCTTTCAGCTCTGAACCTAAATAACTTCTTTAAGTTTCAGAGCTCATTCTTCTAAATATGGTGTTTTGTCTGAAACACTGGCTACAGGACAATTGCCAGTTGTTTACAGAATGATTTTAGATGCGTTACCTTCTCAAAGGTGTATCATAGTTAAATAGGACATAGAGCACCTTGGAGAAATTGGGCAATGCTGTCATCAAATGTTAAAATCAAGTCATTTTTTATTCCAGTGTGTACCAGACAAAACCACATCAGGGTGGTCAATTTACATCTTTTCTCTTTTCCTTTATTCCAATGGTTTCCGGTTTATCATAGAAGTTTTTCCTTAGTACTGAAAAGCTTTATTATTTTTGGTTGATCTTATTTATAGTAGTTAATAACTCATTTTTTGTAATAAATATAGATGAACCTGGTGTTATACTACATGATAAAGTCATTACTATTTTTTATGGAGGGGATCTTGTTGCTTGAAGTGGCCTCTGCAATTAAGGAGAGCTGAACTGGACATGAGAACAGAATTTTGTGGGGAGAAAACTGTCCTACAAGTGTAAAAGGTATTCTTAGACTTAAAGGTCATTTCTCATTTAGTTTTGGTTAGATTTGTGAGACCATATTCAGAAGGGATTTCCATGTACCATTTGTGGTCTAACTACACAGTATTATATGTTTTTGGAATCCATTTGAGTAAAAGAGGTATCATGTTGCTGACTATCTCATGTCCAGGTGCAGTTTGCTTTCATGTGATGAGTAGCCAACAGGGAGAAAACCATCCACACAACTTTCTTCAAAGGCATCAGATCCTCTATAAACTTGTCTTAACAAGAGCAACAATAATAATATCAATTTCACATTTACTACTTAATTAGAAGACTTTATGATAAATCTTTATATTATTTTATCAACTCGAAAAGCAATGTCATAAAGTATATATTATTGTTACTCCCATTTTAAAAATGAGAAAATTGATACAGAAATCTGTATCAGTCAGGATCCCATCAAAAAATAAAATATGTTGCAAGAAGTAGTTGAAGGAACTATTTACAGAAGTGTTGGAAGGTTAAGAGCTCAACAAGCTACAGGATTAACACAGTGAAAAGCCATATTTGTAGGTTTGAATGACAAAGAGAAGAACAAAAAGAGGGATATTGGAATATTGATATTGGAAATGAATAAAAGCTAAGGTATAGGAAGAGGACCACGTTACTGTCAAACCAGAACTCTGAGTTTCCGATTTCCTGACGAGATAACTTTTCACTGCAGCATGCTATTAAGCAGATAAGAAACTTGAGGTGAGTCCATCTTCAACTTCCAAATGAAATAAAAAACCCAGTTAGCTGTGGTTAGTGTTTTCTGGATTAAGTATATTGTTCCTCCTCCAAAACAAGCAAGAGGTTAGAGCTGGGATATGTTGAGATACTCTTGGAGGTATGAGCTGTTTTCTCATGGAAATTACCCAATAGTCTTCCACTGGGGTTCATGGAAAGGTAGTGGAAATAAAATCCAAGGAAAACCATACACATTTTTTTATTTACTCTTTAATGTTTGCACACACACATACACATATATTGTATCGTTTTCTACCCCATGTTCTCCCTCCTCTTTATCACCCGTGAACTATATTACTCTCTTGTGCCCTCCCGCTCCCCTGATTTTACTCTCCTCCCACTCTCTTGCTCTATACTTCAGTTCTGTTGGCAGTTTTAGATTTTTCTTAACCATTTGTTTATTTTTCTTATAACCTTCAAGTAAGTGAGACCATCCCATATTTCTCTCATAAACTGTTTAAAAATGAGAAAAAAGATGGTAAATGACTAAGACAATGTTATACTAGTTACTTAATAAACATTTTTAAATTTTATTTTATTTTAAAAGCCCAGACTCTTCACAATGGTCACAATTTTAGAGTATTTTCTAGCGGCCACGTTTTTAAAAAGAGGGAGCCAATATATGTGTGTCCAGAGAAAATCAATTTAAAAAAATGTAAGATTCTAGAAAACCTGGGCACTATGAAAAAACTGAGGCTATTCAGCAAGAGAAAACCATATCAGTGGAATTTGTTATTGACATAAAACTAATCCTGTCTCATTGCAATGGACAAGACTGGGATCAATAAGAAAAAAAAAAGATCAGAAAGCAATTCATTTCTGATGTACAACAGTGTTAATTATAGTCCTAATTATGAAATTTTGTCTAAAAATAAAATTGGTTTCTTTGTGATGAGTTCCTTGTCACATAAGGTAAGCAGGATGCCATAAAATACTTAAAAGGAGATTAAACTATCAGAGATAATGTGGAAGTTTAAGATTTTGTGCAAAGTCATTAAACTAAAATATCAACTTTAATAACATTTCTGAACTCCATATGGTCTTACCAGATAGAGTAATGTTTGTACAGACAGTTCAACTGGCTAAAAACTAAAAATAAGTTCACAAAAGTTTCCAGAAAAGCAATTTTAAAAATAAGCTTTCTTCCTTTAAATTACGTTTTTAAGAATTTTAAGTAAATCAAAAAATGTCTCCATAAGATATTGCTTTTATTGTTCTATTTTTCACTTGATTAGCTCTCTGCCACATATATCAACTCTTTAGCAAGAATGTAAAGAGAACGACAAGTTTAACATATTCCTCTCAATAGCTTTCTACCATTCGTAGGGCCAACAAGTTAAACGTCTCTTGGGGTAATGTGTTCTGCATAAGCTAGCAGAATAACCTGCACTGAGAAAGCTCTTCAGGATGCAGGATACTATAACACTAATATGTCACTCTTTGAGTATAGTCTTCATTTTAGAGACTAAAGAGAAAATCAACAGTTTTGTGGGCTTGAAGCAGATGACACATAAGAAATTTACTTCAACAAAAGAAATTACACAATCACCGAGTAAATGACAGGAATACTAAAAATCAGCAGATTGAATGTCTTTATTAGGAGGAAATTGCCAAATACAGATAACTTAGCCTATATCAGTAAATTTTAGTGAGTTGCAAGACTATCACTTTCTTTAACAAACTAAGTGATTCCCATTCTTATGACTCTGGCAGCTTAGTGTGACTTAAGCCTTTCTTTCCTCAACACAGAATTTCACAGGTTGAATTGTGGTTCCTTGTGGACCAAGAGCAGCAGCAATACTGTGAGACAATAATCAAGCCTGACTAAGGATCAGCACCACGTAAGAGCTGTATAAGGTCCCTGACATATATCAGATGGGTAAAAATGCTTTCCTGCATTTGTGGCTAGTACATATCCTTCATTTTCCTCTTTTGTCTGGAAACCCTAGGATGTCTCTGCCTGCCTAAGAATCTCTCAAAAGACCATGTCAGACACTTGTGCTATGGTCTCCCAGGACACAGCAACAAACCTGGAGAACTAAGGCCATCAACCCCAATGTGCCCCTGTAGTATTTCCCAAATGTCGAGAGTACTAGTGCCTTGGGGCATTACAGCAAACCTGTGTAAGTGGCTCAAACTATAGATTAAAATACAAAACAAAACAACTGAAAACATGAGGCTCGAAGGAATGAAGGAATCTGATGGACATAAACCACAATTGTCCCATGAACCAAAGTGAAAACCCTTCCCTATTTATAGCTGAGGGATATTTCTCTACCACTTCAATCAGTCTTTGATATCTTATATTCTTCTTTTTCAATTTTTATTAAACCATTCTTATGTCCCTATATCACTGTTGATTTTGTACAATATTTAATTTAGTCCACAGGTATAATCTCTATAAATCTCCACCACTGCATCACTTATGAACCATCACCATAGTCCCTTGTGCTCTTTCCTCTACTTTTTTGATAATTCCCCTCCCCTCCCACTCTCCTGCTCAAATTTATAGTTTGCCTATTTGTTTGTTTTTTTTTGTCATCTTTCTAACCTTTGCTTGGTTTCCCTATAGCCCTCCTCTAAAGCAAAATCACTCAGTTTTCTTTCAACTTCTGACTTATTTTGCTTAGCATATCCCCTTCCAGTTCATCATGTTGCTGCAAATGACATGACTTTAATCATTTTTGATTGCTGCATAGTATGCCATTGTGCAAATATAGCACGTCTTCTTTATTTTTTTATTGATTGCACATATATACACATACATATATACATATGTGTTATATTGTTGATTGTTATCTACCTTTATAACCCATAAAACATCTTACTATCTTGTGCCCTCATCCTCCCCTGATTTTACTCTCCTTCCCCTCCCTTGATCTATACTTCAGTTCTGTTGGCAGTTTTAAATTTTTCTTGTCTGTTTTACCTATATTCCTCATATAAATGAGACCATCTTATATTTCTTTTTCTTTCTTCTTATTTCTACTAACATGATTCTAGCTCCATCCCTATTGCTGTAAATGACGTTTGTCTTCTTTAATTGATGAATAATATTCTATTGTATAAACATACCACATCTTTTTCAGTCATTCATCAGTTTGGGGACATTTGGGTTGTTTCATATCTTGGTAATTGTAAATATTTGGGTAGATTCCCAGTAATGGGATTGCTGGGTTGAATGTTAGTTCCATTTTCAGTAGCTTGACAGTCCGCCACACAGCCTTCCATAGTGACTAGACCAGTTTGATGCCCTGTATTCTTTGATGCTATAGAATATTTGCACATACTTAGTTTGTGGGAAATTTTAGGAAATGTGATTTTTAACAATAACTTTGAACATGTGACATTTAAAGTTTATTATTTTTAAGGTTTTTAAGGATATATTTTTATGAATGTGTGTATGTCTGTGTTTTGGTAGAAGCAGTGAATTAATGTTAATTAATGTTGAAAGTAAATAGGTATTATTTTTTATGTTAAGTAAATCTCTTAAAATTTGTATTACTCTATGCATCATAACAGTAAGTGACCCTCTCTGTGCTATTGATCCATTCTTAAGATAATAAAAGGATTAAGATAAATTAAACATATATTTAAATAAAATTAACCATTATCAGCTTCTATATATTTTAAAATGCAAAATAAACAATTACTATAATCAAAATAAAGTTTCATCTGTGATTCTAAGCATTGATAGAATGTTGACTCCCACCACACACACACACACACACACACACACACACACACAACAAAAAAGAACATAAAATACAAATTTATCATACCCATACACACATAAGATTCTATCTTTACAGTAATAGGTAGAAATTTTTCTAGATCATACCATACCCCACAAAGAAATTGTCACAGTATAGTAATAATATGATATAGTCCTCTAAAGTTACCAGACTTCAAATACACAAAAGTAATCCTAAACTTTGCAAGCATGAGAACAAATAAGCAAAATTTATAGTAATATTTAAAATAACAAATACACCTGAAGAAAACAACCACTAAGGTGTGTAAAAGAACATCTTAACAAGGGACATTATGTGATAATCAATGTATTAAAAGCCCAGATTTTAATTTTTATAGTTTTTTTTTAATTTAAACCCCATACATTCCCATTCTTAGAAATTTTAGCAAAATGATAGATAAGATAAAAACATAAGATAGCTTTCTGGTTAGTGTAAACTCTGACATCTGATTTTGGTGACTGTGGTTTTAGGATATTAGGGCTAAAGCACCCCTATGATGAAGTGTGAGTTTAATTCATATAATCAATGGGAAAAGATTCCCTAATCTCTTGGAATTGCCACTCTGGGATAAGATACAGGTAAATATACATACTGATAAGGAGGCTGTGGTGAAATTGGGGGACCGTGGTCCCCAGCACTGGTGGTGCTGCATTAGAATAGCAGCATTGTGCCTTGGTGAAGGCACATGGAGACGTGGAGAAAGGACGTTAAACCTTCGCAAGAGAGAAAAGACACAGGTTTAAAAAGGAGTTGCTGCAGAGGGAGAGGGGGAGACTAAGGAAGAAAGGCATGGAGAAGGGAGTAAGCAGAGGAGAAGGGAGGCTGGTAGACCTCAGAGTGGCCACTGCTCTGTGTGGGAGCAGGCAGGAAAGGAAGGCCACAGGCCTGGCTTGGACCCGTTAGGAGCCCAGAGAAGCGTGCTGGAGAAACTTGTGACTTGTGTAAGCAAACTTGGAAATTTGGTACTTGAGAACTTGGTTTGTTTGTTTTTGTTGTTTTTTATAATTGGACAATTTACACACACACACACACACACACATATATATAAATATAGCAACATTTTGATCCCTGGGGGTCACCCACCACGCCCCTCACCAACAGCTCCAGCTGGTCCCCACCCTCCTGTTGTGTACTTTCATTTGGTTTCTCTCTTTTTCTTTCTGACTCATTTCTGCTAGTATGATTTCTTCTAGGTACATCCATGTTTCCATAAATTCATCAAATTTTTCATTTTTAATTAATGAGCAATACTCCATTGTGTATATATACCACATCTTTTCATCCATTTGTCTGTTTTAGGACATTTGGGTTGTTTCTATGTCCTTGCAATTATAAATAGTGCTGCAATAAACATGCGAGTACAGGTGTCCTTTTGTACCCACATCGAGCTCTCCTTTGGGTAGATTCCCAGAAGAGCGATTGCTGGGTCAAATGGTAGTTCCATTTTCATTAGTTTGAGGGTCCTCCACACTGCTTCCTGTAGTGGCTGGACCAGTTTACATTCCCACCAGCAGTGTAAGAGTGTTCCTTTCTCTCCACATCCTCGCCAACACTTGTTGCCTGTTTTTTTGTGTATAAGGTTGTATATACCTTATACATATAAGGTTATAACTCACTGCGTTTTTGATTTGCATTTCCCTGATTGCTAGTGACATTGAGCAATTTTTCATGTGCCTGTTGGCCATTTGTATTTCCTCTTTGGAGAAGTGTCTTTTAAGTTCTTCTCCCCATTTTTTGATAGGGCCTCTTGTTTTGTTTTTGTTTAGTTGTGTGAGTTCCTTGTGGATCGGCATTATTAAACCCTTATCATTCTTGTGGAGGGCAATTTTTTTGCCCATTTTGTGGGGCTTCTTTTAGTTTTTTCACTTGTCTCTTTTGCTGTATAGAAACTTTTTAGTTTGTTGTAGTCCCAGCTGTTTTCCTTAAATTTTTTGCCTTCTGCAGATGTTTCCAGAAAGAGATTTCTGAACTATATTTCATGAAGGGTTTTGCCCAAGTTTTCCTCTATGTATGTTATGGTCAGGGCTGACATCTAAGTCTTTTATCCATTTCGAGTTGGTTTTTGTACATGGTGTGAGGATGTTGTCTTGGTCCATTTTTTTTGCACATCTTAGTCCAATTTTCCCAGCATAATTTATTGAAGGGGCTATCTTTTTTCCAATGTAAGTTTTATCCTCCTTTGTCAAAGGTTAGTTTATTATATATGTGTGGATTTATTTACAGGCTCTCAATTCTGTTCCATTGATCTGATTGTCGGTTGTTGTACCAGTCCCATGCTGTTTCTGGAAGTTAGGCCTCCATTCTCTCTCTCTCTTTTTTTTTTTTTTTTTTTGGCATGGAGGTTTTTTGATATTCAAGGTCTTTTGCTATTCCATATGAATTTTTGTAATTTTTGTTCTATATCTTTAAAGAATGTTATTGAAATTTTTATAGGGATTGCATTGAATGTGTAGATTGCTTTTGGAAGGATGGCCATTTTGATGATGTCAGTTCTTCCAATATATGAACATGGAATGTCTTTCCATTTCCTTATGTCTTCTTCTATCTCTTTTAGTAGCATTTTAAAGTTTTCTTTGTATAGTTCTTTCACATGTTGTATTAGGTTTATTCCCAGGTATTTAATTGTTTTTGGTGCGATGTATATGGGATGGCTTTTATAATTTGTTCTTCTTCTGCTTGGCTTTTTGCGTATGGGAAGGCTACTGACTTCTGTGTGTTGAATTTGTAACAGGCTACCTTACTGAACTGGTTTGTTGTTTCAAGAAGTTTTTCTGCAGATTTTTTGGGGTTCTCTACATAAAGAATCATATCATCTGCATGTAATGATAGCTTCAGTTCCTCTTTTTCTATTTGTATCCCTTTTATATCTTTCTCTTCCCTTATTGCCCTGGCTAGAACTTCCAATACAATGTTTAAAAGTAGTGGAGAAAGTGGGCATGTAATGGAGAAAGTGGGCATCCTTGCCTGGTTCCAGATCTTAATTGGAATGATCTTAGTTTTTCCCCATTTAGGATGATGTTTGCTGTAGGTTTATCATAGATGGCTTTTATTATATTGAGGTATGTTCCTTTGATCCCCAATTTTTCAAGGGCTTTTATCATAAATGGGTGCTGGACTTTGTCAAATGCTTTCTCTGCATCTATTGATATGATCATTTGGTTTTTGTTTTACTTCTTTTTGATGTGGTGGATAATGATAATGTTAATTGATTTCTGGATGTTGAACCATCCTTGTGCCCCTGGGATAAATCCCACTTGGTTATGGTGAATAATGCTTTTTATGTATCATTGGATTTGATTTGCTAGGATTTTGTTTAAAATGTTTGCATCTGTGTTCATCAGGGAAATTTGTCTATACTTTTCTTTCTTGGTGCTTCCTTATTTGGTTTTGGTATGAATGTGATGTATGCTTCATAGAATGTGTTTGGGAGCAAGCTTTCCTTCTTTCTCGATTTTTTTTGGAAGAGTTTTAGTAGTGTAGGTGTTATTTCCTCTTTGAATGTCATATAGAATTCATTTGTAATGCCAACTGATCCTGGGCTCTTGTTTTAAGGGAGAGTTTTTAAGACTGCTTTGATTTCACTGCTTGTGATTGGATTATTTAGGCTATTTCTTCTTTGTTCAATTTTAGGTAGTTGTATTTTTCCACGAATCTGTCCATCTCAACCACATTGTTGTATTTGTTTCCATATAGATGTTCATAGTAGTCTCTGATTATCCTTTGGATTTCTTTTGTGTCTGTTGTAATTTTTCCTCTTTCATTTGTGATTCTATTTATTTGAGTGTTCTCTCTCATTTTCTTTGTGAGCTTTGTAAGGGGTTTGTCAATTTTATTTATTTTTTCACAGAACCAGCTCTTAGTTTTGTTAATCTTCTGGATAGTGGTTTTTTTTTTTTTCTAATTATTCATGTCTTCTTTTATTTTTATTATTTTCTGTCTTCCGCTGGGTTTTAGTTTTTTCTGTTGTTATTTTTCTAATTTTTTGAGTTGGGATAGAGAGGTTTTTTTTGTGGATATTTTCTTGGTTTTTGATATGGACCTGTATTGCTATGAACCTTCCTCTTAGATATGCTTTTGCTGAGTCACAGACATTTTGGAATGGTGTATCTTCTTTGTCATTTGTTTCAAAGTAGATTTTAATTTCTTCTTTAATTTCTTTGATTACCCATTCTTCTTTTAGTAGCATATTGTTCAGTCTCCATGTATTGGATACTCTTCTTTCTTTCTCTTTGTTGTTAATTTCTAGTTTGATGCCTTTATGATCAGAGAAAAAAGTTGGTATAATTTTGATCTTTGTGTATTTAAGTTTTCCTTGTGTCCTACTATGTGGTCAGTTTTAGAGAAGGATCCATGTGCATTTGAAAAGAAGGTGTATTCCCTTTTGGGGGGGGTACAGTGTCCTGTAGATATCTATCTATTAGGTCCATTTGGTCTAGGTCTTCCTTTAAAGCTTTTGTGTCCTTGTATAGTTTCTTTTTTGTTGATCTGTCTTTTGGTGAAAGTGGGGTGCTAAAGTCTCCTACAATGTTTGTGTTTTCACCAATATTTGTTTTCAGTTCTGCTAGTATCTGTCTTATGAATCTTGGTGCTCCCTCATTTGGTGAATATGTGTTGATAATTGTTATGTCTTTTTGGTGGATTGAACCACGTACCATTAAGTAGTGTCCATCTTTATCTTTTGTCACTTTTTTAATTATGAAATCTACTTTATCTGCTATAAGTATGGCTACCTCTGTTTTTTGGGGGGACCGTGCACTTGTAGAATTGTTCTCCATCCTTTCACCTTCAGTCTATGCTTATCTTTGGGGATTAGATGTGTTTCCTGGAGACAGCAGAATGTTGGGTTATATCTTTTGATCCAGTCTGCACCTCTGTGTCTTTTGATTGATGAGTTTAGATCATTGACATTTAGAGTTATTATTGATGTGTGAGGTTCTAATATTGGTTTTCTAGAGGTCATTTGGTTTAACTTTGAAGCTGAGAAGGTTGGAGAGATTTTCTGGAGACCTGAAGAGTATTTGCTATGTTGCTGTTTTTATCATGAAGCATCTGAAGTAGTTGCTGCTGCTGTATCAAGTGAGGCTTGCTGGTTTTGGGTCACTTCAAAGTTGAAGTTGAAAGAATGCTGGAGCTGTGCCTTTTGGGAGAAGAACTGAAAATGCCATCCTGTTTCTCCCTGTTGGATTTGAATATCCCACTTTGGAAGAGGAACAATGACACCATCTTGGTTCCTACATATGGATTGAAGTGAGTAGAACTGTGTCTTTGAAGAAGGAACAACAGTGCCATCTTGGTTCTTTTATCTGGCTTGAAGGTGGGATAGCCGCCATTTTGTGTATGCCCACAGTTGAACAAGCCATGTGCAGTTTTGGGACTAGAGACTGAACTCATTGGTAAGATTACAAAAGAGGTTCCTTGTATCCTCAGCTACTCTTGTTTATTTTGTCCTTATAATGAATAAATCTGTTTTTGCCTCCTCTTAAGGTTTATGTGGTATTGCCACTGCTTGTACTAGGGGGAAACACCTAAGGAGTAGCTGGATTTAAAGGGCCAGCTGCTCCTCTTTGTAAGTTTTGTTAAGTACCTCATTTAGCCTGTTTTGCTACCCAATTTTAATAACAATATAAAATATAGTATAATTTAAAGTGAATTTGTTTTTTAAAAAAAGCATGGGTAAAGGTAGAGGGGATACTATTTAAAAGGTATGGTAAGGACAAAATTCCCAGAAAAGGTAACATTTAAGGAAAATTAAGAACTAACTGAAGAGAGGGCCTATCAGGCATAGAAACCTTAAATGCAAAGGTGCTAAAATAGAAACTTTCTTAGAATATTTGAAAGACAGCTAGAAAATAGTGCAGCTGAACTGAGTCAAGAGAAATTTAGAAGAAATGAGAAAAAGCTTTTTTTTTACTTTGTTGAAGATGTGACTATGAATTTCCATCTACCTGCCTCTAGCATGTTATTTGAACCTTTGTTCATATTTTACAAAATCTTTAGACTAAATCTAATATTATAATGCTTAGTCAAAGTGAAAAGTTAGAAAGTTTAGTTTTGTGTGTTATGAGTCAATAGATCTTTAGTTTTTATATTGAAATAAAATACATACATAGTAGAAGGTTAATTTTCAGTGAATTAATGTTATAAGTGGAGGTCTTAAGATAGGTCCTAAAGATAGTTTGTGAACAATTAAGAGTAAGTTTCCCATTCTGTGTTTGACATGCTTTCATGTTATTATCTTCTATAATGGTCGACTAGTAGCAAAAGTTTGAGAAGTGATACATTGGCAGTAATATACAATCAGAAGAGAGAATTAAAATAGGAATAAAATGGAAATTTAGATTTACTAATCTATGTGAAGCTTAAAAAAGAAAACCCTACATTCAAATTTTGTTCTGTTCTTTACTATTCATGTGATCATAACACTATTGTTTTAATGCTCAATACTTTAATTTCCTTATATATAAGGTTGGGGAAAATAAAACATGCAAAAATATTACAAATATTAAACTCAGGTAGTATCTCAGGAACAAACTAACATCCTTTCCATAAATTGCACAATGATTTTTTTTATATTTTGTTTATTTTTATGTTTTTGCTATTTTTTTTTATTTTGGTTTGTTTCCAAATCAAGAGCTAATAAAGAAGGTACTTAGAATAATGGCAAGTCTAACAACAACAATAAAAACAGGAGTTGTTTAGCAAGAGTCTTTTCTGTGAGTCTCTGTCATAATATATCTTCAGAATTAAGTGCCTACTGATAAAATTCATAGCTCTGAGTGTGTACTGAAGTTACCATCTCTTTTTTTTAGTCTTCCCTATCTCTTCAAAGCAACTGGAGATATAAAAGCTAATAGAAAGAGATCAGCACACTTCCTTCACCTGAAAATCTGTCAGAAGACACTCAAGATACTGCCTTCTAAGATATTTGGTACATAAATATAAAAATCATTGTACATTTGAGGCAGACACCAAAATGGGGAAAGTCCAGAAAATGACACTGAATGAAAAACAGCACTCCAAAACAAAGAGACACAAACTTGAATATATGCTGTTTATCTAGTGTTAGAGCAAAGTAAAAGTCATTGTAAATATAATCATTAGGAATGTAAGAGACCCACAAAGAGATGTGAGGAAGAAGATCATGACCAAATTGAAATTTAATTATACAGTATAATAACTAATACAAAATGTATGTCAGCATTGTGAGGAAAATGTGAAGGACCAGAAATAAAGGTGACTTCAGGGAAAATAGTGTGATTAGTAGACTTTTCACAATTAACTGAACCAAATGGCAAGTGTTGCTACCACAAGGAGGACTTGAGGAAATAGATGAACTTCTTTAAAGATGGGATATAGCGATAACAAACAAAAAGCCAGGGGAAAAGTCAAAATAAGCTGACAGCAGAACTGGGCTAGCAGTAGGGAGGGGAAATGGAAAGGGAGAAATCCAGGAAGGTAGGAATACAAGAAGATCAAGATGAGTGTTCTTGGGTGATAAGTTGGAGGGAGGCCCCTGGGGAACACAATGATATATACAATTATTGAATGCAATGAATACAATTATTTATATATCTGTATACATATATACACATATATAAATATGTAAATATGTGATGCATATGTAAATTAATCACCACATAATTATTTGTGTGAAATTGGTCATTTACATACTTATGTATTTACATATTTGCACATAAATATGTGAATATGTAGATACATAAATCTGTAAATTGATTAATTACAAATAATAGTAATAATTAAAAAACCAAATGGGATGCACACTATGTAGCAGACAGCCATGGCAAATGTGTTTCATTCAGATAATCAAGTGCAAATAGTTAAGTTTATGTTGCTATTAAGAATTTACAATACAGTGGTATTAATATATTAACATATTGGTTAAATTCTACCTCTTTTACTTAATGGTTAATGTAGACCTGGACAAAGAATTTTCATCTGTAAAGTAATTCTTATAGATCCTATGATATATTACTTGGCAAATCAGAGGTACTCTAAGTAACATTGTATTTTTCTAATTAATATTAAATGTTAAATGAGCTTCAATTTTTAAAAAAAATGTCAAATTATCCTGCATTCCTCTCACTTTTTAGAGAAAAGGACTGCTTTCAAAATCAAGGTATTATATTATCATTATTAGCTTTTTCTGTTTCAAACTAAAACATGAAGCATCAAGAATATCAAACTCTAGTGCCTCAGGAAAGGTGTGGTCTTTATTCAAAAGAAAGAAGATGGCGACTGCTAACGTTTTTCCACAAAAATATATAAATATATACCTTAGTTAGTGTTTCAAATTATTTCTATTTAAGTTTAAAGTTAAGCATTATTTGATTAGTTTTCTATAAGTAGATATAAGCTATTTAATTCCTTATTTAAGAATTAAGGCATCTGAGAAGGTATTCTGGACATTAAAAATACTATCAAATGTTTGACTGGTCTTAGATAAAGTAACAATTTCAAAACATCAAGTTCGGCAGAAAGACCAGGGAAGTGTGTTAGAGAAACTTGTGACTGGTGTGAGCTGTCTTGAAAATGTGGTACTTGAAAAATTGGTTTAATTTTGAAACTGTAAAGCTTGAAAGTCTTCTGGAGAACTGAGGAGAGTTTGCTGTGTTGCCATTTTCAATGTGAGACATTTGAAGTGTTTGCTGTGTTGCTGTATCAAATGAGTTTTGCTGATGCCAGGCCACTTTAGAGTTGGAGCTGAAAGAATCCTGGAGCTGTGCCTTTTGGAGAAGAATTGATGACTTCATCCTGATTTTCCTCACTGGATTTGAATCTCCTGCTTTCGGGGAAGGATCATTGGTGCCATCTTAGTTTCTTCTGACTTGGAGTGAGTGGAGCTGTGTCTTTGAAGAAGGAGTGGCAGCGCCATCTTAACTCCTTCATCCAGCTTAAGGTGGGGCAGCCACCATTTTGTGGATGCATATGGCTGCCGCAGCCATGTGCACTTGAGACTAGAGACTGGACTGTGTGGTAAGATTATCAAAGAGGTTCCCTTGTACCCCTCATGACTCTTGTCTAATTTGTCTTTTGATAAGTAAATTTGTTTTTGCCCCCTCTTAAAGTTTATGTGGTATTGCTACTGCATGTACAGGCTAGGAAGAACCTGGAGTGTGGCTGGCTTTAAAGGGCCAGTGGATTCCCTTTGTAAGTTTGGTTATTTGTTTTGCTTGTTTTCTCACTGGATTTCACTATCAGTTTTTTGAAGATACTAAAGATAATGTCTAGCTTGACAAGTTTTCCTGGGATTTAAATGTGGTGAATAATTACTCTCTAACAATAGAGAGGTAACTCTGATACCAGAAGGGGGGATTGCAGGCTTTCTTTTCCTAAAAAAAGTTCTTTTGCCCATGTCAAACCTTGCAATATAATACAGACCAGGTAAAAACTTAGCTGCCACAGGCTAGTTACCTTTGTTATTCAAAAACCTGCAGCTTACCCCAGCTCCCAAGCCAGGGAGAAGAAACAAACAAAAAAGAAAACCTTAGAACCTGCATTTTATCTTGACATTCTCTCAACTTTAGGCAGTAGAAAAAAATTCCAAGATTCAGGTACCAACAAAATCTACTTCCTGAGGTCTAGTTCTCAGCAGCTCCCAAAGCATCTAAACCAAACAGGTTTGACAAACTCCAACATGGAGTTCAAACCTCCAAACTCCTTAAACTCCCTTCATCACAAACACTCAAATTGTACTTGCTGAGTCCAACAGCCCAGGTCAAGACTGCAGATGGCTGCCTCAGCTATGTGGCCAAACTCCAAAATGCTTACATCTGAAAATGGCTGAATCCTGTCTTTTTCTTCCCAGTCCTTTCTATATTTTTGTTCCCCATGCTTCTGGGAACAGCTTTGTCAATCATGTCACATTATTATAAAAACCCTCTTTCCTTCTTCTTCCCCCTTCTTTCTGAAAGGAATTTCTAATGAAGGTCATCTTCAGACCTTAGCATGTCCTCTTTGAAATTTGAAATTCTAAACCAGTAGGGAAGTATCTCCTTTATCAGTGT
This sequence comes from Uropsilus gracilis, assembly GCA_004024945.1. Taxonomy (NCBI): domain Eukaryota; kingdom Metazoa; phylum Chordata; class Mammalia; order Eulipotyphla; family Talpidae; genus Uropsilus; species Uropsilus gracilis. The sequence goes on along the minus strand of PVHY01001909.1, from coordinate 71,099 downwards.
ATGTATCAGCTAATTTTAATGGCAAATATCAAACCAGGCCATTATCAGCTTATGTTAGTGGCAAGTACCCTCCAATAAATCCTTCTCTGGGTCAAATTGTAGGAAATGACTTTTAGTGTCTGAGTTTATATAGTGACTAAGATGAAGCATATTTTGTATTTAATATTAGCTAACCTATGACTCTGAATTTGTAAAGTAGTCTATCCTTCATATTTAATATGTAGCAGCAATAGCAGGAGAAAACTATTAAAGAATAAACAATGATATTTATCATCTTGATACTGATCGTGGCCATTTAAGTAAGTGAAAGAAATAAAATTAGTTTTGCCAAGACTTAGGCCACAATGACCACAACATAACACTGTACTCTGTGAGAGTTGAATCAGTATTCCAGTATTTGAAACCTTTCGGCCATTTAGAAATTTATTGAAAACACTTTCACTTTTTCATCAGCAGAAATTTCTTTGCAGATCTACAAATAGCCCAAGACTAAAGAAAATCTTTTGTCTTAAAGTGTTATTGCCCCAAAGTGGAGAAATAACTGTCATCATAAAGATTGGTGCCTTAGTAGTATAGTGGAGCTCTCTTGCTGGGAAAGAAATTGAAAACAGCCTCAGGTAAAGAAAGAGGAACAGTCAAGGGCAGTATTATTTGCCTTTGTTGACTCAGCTCACTCAAAGCAATTGTTTTAAAGGTGCTTTGTAAATGTATTCAGGTAATCATCTCAATTTGTCCATTTTGCAGAATGGATATATTACATAACAAATTGCTGTTTGAATAGCACTGCTTCTGGAAAGAGCACACTCCAGATGTCAAGGAATGACTGAGAAGCCAATTGTTAAAATTATTCCTGTGTCACCATGCCCTCTGTATTTTGAAAGCTGTCAAGTTTGGTAATAGTCACAGTGTATACTATATGGATTTTAAATGAGGGTAAAATGTTAGAAGCTCCCTTAGCTTCATGGCCAGGGGAAAATGAACTTGCCCGTGACAGACAGAAAAAGCATAATTTGAATAAGCAATTTTTAAAAGCATCCAAAATTTGCAAAGCACAGAATTCAAGGGAATTATGTAACATTGTTCATGAAAAGAAAGAATATAATGTGAAACACTGAAGAGTTTTTGACCCTGCTTTCAAACTATCATTTACTGTCTAATCTATTGGGGAAACAATCTGAGAGGAAAATAACAAGAATACTTGAAGACATTTTTAAAATGCTGTAAGAAACCTATACACTTAGGAAAAACTAAATATTCTTGGTTAGTTTCTTGTTTTCAAAAAAAAGCTTTTAATATCTCTAATGACTAAATACTCTGTTACCCAACTATTAAGTAACAGTATGAAGTAAATATAAAGAATACTTTTGTTATTAACTGTTTACAGCTCCCTATTTTCCAACCCTCCCCCCCCATTAGCTTGTCCCTTTGAATTTGCTTCTTACTGAAATGTTCATAATAGAACAGACAAAAATAAAACCCAACTCTTAGATATAGAACAATATGCTGATGGTTAACCTGAGTAGAGAGATGTATGGATTGTAATGGGTAAAAGGGTCAAGTACATCATGGTAATCTAAACTTTTGGTGGGAATCATTATATAACATGCACAGATATGGAATTGTAATGATGCATATCTGACACTTATATAATACTTCTAAGCAATATTCCTGCAATAAAATTTACTTGAAAAATAAATGTTCAGAGTAAATATTTCCATTAAAGGGAATCTATCCATTTAAATCCTATCCTAATGATGGTCATTCTACAAGAATAATTTGGAGTCATTTCTTAGACTCAGACTTCTGTGAAGCCTTGCTTTTTCCCATATTATTTTTAAAATAAATAATGACAACAAAAAAATTATGGGTATGAACTGGACCAGTCCATTCTGACTTGTGGTCATATTTTTGGGTTGCATTTTTCCTTTTAGATAAAATGAAATAATTTCATTTAAAATGATATCAAAAGCTCTTTTTCGACTATGGACTCTCATGAGTCTTTATTACATTTTCATTACTGTGTATGCATAAGAAATAATGCCTTTCATTTTGAAATTTCTCTGGTTTTCAAAATTTTATTAATCTTCTTGTTCATAATTATCTTTTAAAAGACTAGCTACATCTAAATTACAATAATATGGATTGCTAGTTCATCTATACCCCAATGTCAGAAAAATCATATAAATAACTTTAAAAGATATAAAATTAAGAGATGCATAAGAATAATCAATAAACAGACATAACATATCATCTATAACTATGGATATATTTCAGTTACAGCTGACTGGAAAACAATGAAATATATCAGTATCATTAAATTTAAAATGTACTGAACAGTATGATTTCAAGACCTACTCTTTGTGATAAATAAAATCATATTATGAGTGACTTTGCATTGTCTCCCCCATAACACCTGTTTTCACTGAAAGTCTGATGTAGACTTCCTATTTCCAAATTAATTTTGAAAAAAAAAAAAAAAGAGTGTCCTCATCTAAGTCTTCTATAAATCAGGACCAGAGGCAAAAACTTGTACTCTGACATTTTAGTGGGGGTACATAAGGGGCAATTATAGAAGCAAAAGTGACTGATAAATAAACCAGAACTACAAAGCAATGAGATTAAATAAAAGCCAGTTTGTTTTCATAAAGATCATAACTTCATGATCATAGTTGATAGTTCAATTATGTGAGCTATTTAAACAGCAGTTGTGAAAAACTCTGTCTTGCATCTAACAATTGAGGACTGAGGTGGGAGGAAAGAGTAGTGAATTATCAGTTGACTTTCCCTTTTCACTATTTCTTATTGGTCAAATAACTCATGAGTAACTGTCCTATACTTTAGGCTATGACAACTGCATTCTCAGTGCAACTATGGAGTAAATAAATGTTGGGTTCCAAAAATGTTGGATTCAATTGATGCCTAGTACCATGCACACCTCTAAGTTTGTATTTGTTATTGTATTGGGGGCACAGGAGGAACTTGGTCTGTGATGACTGTCTTGGCAATGAAGTCAATGACAATAACTAGATTTTATGATTGAGATTATAATGAGTCATCCTTAAGGTCAGTCTTGCCAAGAAGCAAGTAGAATTCAGAGGTCTGAGAGTCAGGTGAGGCTAGAAGGCAAAAATTCAGATTCACTCATAACCTTTAATGATCTTTAGATCTCAGGGGAGAAAACTTTACATTCAATCATTCCTTAGAAGGGGGTGTCTAAATATAATCCTTTCAGGTGACTAGTAGTTGCAGCCTTTTTTGAAAAAAATTATATAAAAAGGTCTAGAAAAGAAAGCAATATTCAAATCATTGCAGGTGTTACAGAAGTGATATTACTCATCATCTTTTCTTACCCAAACTACCAGAATTTCCTTTACCCTCTCTCAGCATTCTAACAGCTTACCTGTTTCAGGGGGTGACACAGTGCATGCATAGTGGATTAAAAAACTTAATTTGCCTTTGTTAGGTTATTGTTGCCAAGATTTTTCTTTGGCAGTTGTCAATGAGTATAGAAGCATTGAAAAATACACTAGTGAGTTTCCAACATGATGCATGTATTACACTTTTGCTTCTACTCTGTCATAAGAAGTGTATCCATCCTTATATTCCTAGATGAAAACCTTTAATTTGGATTCAGCCCCACACCTGGTTCCCTAGTTCCTACTCATATATCAATTCATATCTTTACAATCTTTGATCTTTAGGGATTTTGAATCTTGGAGCAAAGCCTATTTTTCTTGAACTGTGGTAAGACTTGGGGTTGTTCCGGAGCCAGTGAGATAGATCTTTTGAGACCTTTGTCTCTTATCAGGTTTGACATCTCTAGAATGCTAACTCCCATAAAAATGGGAAGGTTTCACTTGTGACTGAAACCAAATGTATATGAGTACAATATAAACTTAATGGGTTGGAAGCCACATGACAATAATAGAAGCATACAATTTCAATTGGCAGAAAAAGGGGGAAGAACACAAACCTCTTGACACAGCATGGAAGACTGACCACTTGGAACAAGTGAGACTGTGTCCAAAGGGTTGCTGGCAACCACTCATCTGCTGGAGGGGAAGGCAAATTCTGGAGACAGCTTTCAGACTCCAGCTGTGGAGGACATAAGCATCTTAACTTGGCCAGAATATGGTGTCTTCAGAAGCATATTCACAGGGTCACCTGTTATTTTTTATTTAGGCAGGGTCTCTCAGCTCTCAGCACAGCTAGGATATATCTTTCCATTCAAGCTTTTATAGGTCTCTTCATCAGCATCTTCATAAACAAGTGGTTCCTTTTTAATGAATAACTTCAGTTGGTCTATCTTAACCCCAGCTTTCTATCGGTTAAGGTCATAACAATGCCAATACATATACTATTTCAGTTAGGATATTGCAATATCAAAATAAATCTCTTTAGTTCAGGTCAATACAGGCTTCTTAGGAAAGGGTAGGCTGTTCCTTATGACAAGTCTGTTATCTTGATTGACTTAGATAAAGGAAAATTCAGCAAGTGGATGTTTTCAGACCTATTCAGTCAAATACAGTTATCCTAGGATATAGTTAACCATGCTTTTCCTATCAAGATTCTAGTGTAACATATTATAATGGTTCAGATTATAAATGCAGTCTCCCTTCCAGATCTGCCACCTTTGAGTCAGATATTAGATTTGATTTCCAGCATAATCAACCATTGGAACAGAGACGCACAAGTGACATTAAAATTTCAACACATGCCCCTTGGTTTACATGGGAAACAAATAGTGCACACCTATCATTTTAGTTTTTCAGTTTACAATGTTAATGAAAACTAAATTAGCAGTGTCTTCATAAAAATGTCACAGCCACTGGAACTTGCAACGCCTTGCTTGCACTGTACTCAATCCCAATAACCTACAGATGAAAACATTCATCATTTTGTATTTCTGAATACCCAAAATTATTACCCTCCCTCACTCAATGTCAACTATGTGGTCACCATGGTCTTCAAACAAGTAGAAAACCAAAGTCTAAAATCCCATTCTGAAAGGTATGTGCTATATAAGCCACAGCCTAGGATTACCTCGAAAACAAAGCCCAACAAAAGAGTAAGAAGAAAAAGGAAGTAAAGAAACAGTGTTTTGGGCATTCTTTAGTGTGATTAATCCTCCTTGACTACCAGAGGCAGAAGAAAAGCTTTAGTTTCCAGAGTTAATCTCAGAAGATTCTCACTTTCAGCCTACTCCGTATTTAGGCTCCAGATATCTTCAAAATTGCCACTGAATTGTTCCTAGCAGTCTTTAACTCCAGGTATTTCTACTCTGGTTAGCAGGTCTGTCCTGTGACTTTAAGTTTGACTGTCTTTCCAAATTTGGGAGGGACTCTCCTACAGCTTTAACTCTCAGATAAATCCAAACATAAATCACTGCTTTTAACTTTTTCCAATTATTTCTTGTTGCAAGATCAACAGTGAACAGATTCTAAGATCTTTACATGTTTGAGCTAAAATTGGAAATAGAACTCACATTACGATGGTGACCTGTGATGTTTTGGTGGTGCCTGCATGTTAATAATAACCACCTGAGCAGTAAGACCCTAGACTTTGAAAATACCAGCAACAATTCAAACCAATCTTGTTCCAAAAATATATAAATAAATAAAAGAAAATAGATATTTTTTTCATGACAGAGAAACAGAAACAATGATCAATGATCCGTAATTCATTTCTATGTATTTGTTTCAAGCTGTAGAAAAGTAGTAGTAAGGCTTCTATTTGTTTTTCCTGTTGTTTTCTGGTACAGAGGTACAAGGAGACTTATAGTGGTAGGTCAGAGGAATAAAGCAGTTAGGACTTCAGGTGATTCATAACTTGGATTCCTCTACCAACACCGATTTCTTCCCTCTATAAAAACTATATTAATTTTCTCAAATAAACTGTAATGAACACAGAGTCAGAAATTTCTCAATGATCCTCAAACCTAAAATTGTGGGGAACCAAATACTATTAAATAAGGTAACCAAAGTTGCCATCTTTTCTTTGTTATCATCCTTGTAATCTACTTCCATTTCTTTCTGCTCTGATTCATGTAAATTACATAAAATGAACATAGGATACTAGAGATATGGCCATAATATACTTTATAGAGAAATCATTCCTACTTTAAAGTAAAAAGCTGGTCAAACAAAATTGATAATATCAGTCTCAGTTAATTCTGTTATTTTGATATAGACAGATGGAAAAAAGGACTCATTATTTATCATAGTAGTCAGTTTCACACACCACCTGTTCCAAGGAGAAAAAAGGAGTCTTTCAAGTGAAACATTTTCTTATTCCTTCAGTAACCCATAGTCCTTCATCTGTAATGCTGTGGTATCCTCATTTCCCCCTGCCTGGGTTGCACACTCCATTGACATTCAAGTGTAATAAAAGAAAACACTAAGATTTAATATTAAAGTACATGTACTCCTGTGGATGGGGAGTGGTTTCCCAGAGAATGTTACATGTCAATACTAATTGTAATGTATTGACAGAATGAAAATACCAACATCCTGGCAAAATGTGCATTTTCAATAGAGAGAAAATATAGCCTTCTCTTCTAAAAACATATGGTCATTAGAGACAAAACTAAATTTGAATCCCTTGTGACCTGCATAGCTTTCTGGAGTTACACAATGTTTAAGCCTCAGTTTCTATAGCTAAAGTGGACATACTAATACTTAACTGCAGAGTAATGAAAATCTTTAGATTCAACAATATAAAATGTATATTTACAATAAGTGATAACAATAGTAATTGTTTTTGAAATCTCTTCACAGATATAGGTTTCTTCTAAAAAATAATCATTTTAACACCTATTTGAAAGGGAATAAAAGATGTTACTATACCTAATTGTATACTTCTAAATAGCATGAGTCTTCTGTCTATAATACAAATGAGAAGAGAGAGAAGATCACGAGGAGGAGAAAGAAGAAGATGAAGATGGCTCTACTTCTGAATATTTTATGTAAACCTGATATATAAGCAATTTATCCAACCACTTCAAGACACAGTAAGTCACCTCTGTTACTTTCATTCGTGCTTTAGACCAGTCTTTATCATGCTCACCGTTCATAGTAATGGAAGTTTATTTTCAAGTTCCTTGTGATATCTTTCCACTCCAGGTTAGACTCACAAACTGCTGTGGAATTTTAGGTCTCCTCTAGTCAAACTTTGTTTTCTACAAGACTCCCGGCAGATTTTGAAACCATTATATATTTCCTATCAGTTATACTGGTGATGTCAGAAGACTACCCTCCCCCCTCTGGTCATAAACAGTTGCATACATACATTTGATATAGAGCTAGCTACTCTCCTGGTATTATAGACTTGCAGATTTTACAGAGAGTTGAGTAGTACTTTGATTAGCATACCTGACTGACAGGACTACCCTCACCCCCCATGCCCAGGAGTTCTCTTGGTAGGAAGGAAGGGTGTATAGATGGGGTTGGAACAAAGAAAGAGATTCAGACATTTTGGAAAGAAAGATGTAGGACTGAGGCAATGAGGGAGGTCTCAGGCCCAGGCTTTGACCCTGGCTTGTAACATGGCTTTTAGTAAGCATAAGCTGAATGTGCCTGCTGAAAGCTAACGAGGTTGGAGATTTGAACTCTGTGTTGTAGTTTGTCTTACTGAGTTTGATTCAGATGTTTCTGGAAAGGCCGAGAGCCAGGCCTGAGAAGAAAATGAACTTTGCTGATTCCTGTACTATGGAGTTTCTTTCTACTATCTGGAGGAGGTCAAGGTGAAGACAGCATTACACTCTTGAATGCCTGCCTGGTAGAGCTGGAACACGCCAAAGGTGTCTACTCTTCGAGCATGAGTAAATGAACTCTGAAGGACTGGACAAGTGGTGAGGTTAACAGGACTAAAGAACTGAAGGTTTCGACAATCTGGGGGAAGGGCTTTGGACAATGCTGAGAAAACTTGTGGACAATGTTGGAGTAATCGGAGTTCTTCTTACATGTTTCTTTCTGTAGTAAATTGGAATTCACTTTGTTCAGTAATAAATTAATCTGCACTCTCAGAGTCTTGTTCTGGCTTGGAATTTGAGTGAAAAGGCTGGGGATGGTGGAAAGAACCCACATGTTTGAATGTCTTTAGGCTGAAGGAGTTGCAAGGGGTAAATTTAAGCAAGCTACTAAGGTGTAAACTACAGTTTCTGAGGTTTTCTTTTTTCCTTTTTTCTTTTTTTCCCCTGCAGTCTCTGGTGCTTAGAGAAGAGATAGCTAGAATCTGCATAACAAAGGTGACTGTTTTGTGAAGGCATTTATCTGCAGGAAGTTAGGATGTGAATCTGCCTGTGAGAAGCACGCAAATGATTTGAGTTTTAAGGTAGAAAGCCTCTTTTACCTGATAACACTGGTACTTGAGGTCTTATTTCAAAATAGAGATATTTGGGTTAGTGATATCATGAGGGATAAGATTGAAATGTTACAATAACATCACAAAAGTCCCCTAGGCAAAGGACATTAAGTATCAAATAGAAAGGAAAAATTTTGTTTTAGTGTGTGTCCATGTGCTTCTCTTTGAGTGAAATAAGATATTTTTACATTTGGTCATTCAAGACGGTATCTCTCTTTGTTGAATACCTGCTTTTCAGAATTGCTTACAAAGTCAGATAAAAAAGTCCACAAGCAAAAAACAACATATCACTTTCCCAGTTTGTTTATTTCATTAGTTGGCAAAAAATTATGAATATTTGGAAAGAGTTTAAAAACATGTTACTTATCCCAAAGAGACTCTTAAACATTGAAAATGGGAAAACTATGCTTAAAGTATCTTCATGAAAACAAACAGTAAATATTAAATAAGTAAATCCATTTCAGGTTTCAAAACCCAAATGATTTTTTGTGATGGTATTAGTGGTGATGTTGTCTGTGTTTGCATGTAAGTGTGTGTCTTTTTAAATTATAAATGACTTTGAAGTCCTTGCACCTTAATTACTGGAACTACAGTCATTTTATGTAGAGTTTCTCTAGTGTATGTGTGAAAGACTAATGAGAGGCTAAAAAGACTTCACAGATTCCCAAGAAAAGGAAATCATAAAATAAATCTACTATTTGATTCTAAGTAGCCTCATTGAAATAACAAGGAAATTATAACTTTTCCAAAGAGTAAAAAGCTTAAAGCAGTTTAAAATTAGCCCTGCATAATTACACGGAAACTTTAAAAAAAAAAGTGAAAGAACAGAGCTCAGCTCATGTATTATTGCTAAGAAATTTTAAGTCACTGGTTCTCATAAACTTTGCTTTTGCAGTGATTCCAGTGATTCTAAAGATATCCTCCCTAGTACCAACAGATTTCAAATACTACCACATCTCTGTCTTAAAAAAAATCATTTTCCATTCTTGCAAAACATCCTAAGGACCTTTCTGAATGTGAGCAATCATTTGATGGGAACAGAAATGACTTTCAATTTTCCATGGTTGAGTTAAGTTAGAAGTTACTGGAACTACAAGTCCCTTAAGGTAATGTTTCTGGACTAACTTATGAGTTGAACACGAAAGAACAAGTAAACCTCTCAAACATAAACAAGTTTTTTAATATCACATCAAATAGTAAGGTGCAAGTTGAAACTGGTGCCAGTTGAGAGAACTTTTCAAGAGAAATATTTTCTTCTTGGTCCATGAGAAAAGCAAGAAAGGGAACCAAGTATTGAAGTGATTGTGGGGAAATGCATTGTTAGGAAGCTGAGCACCCAGTACTGGTGTTGATGTATTAAAATAGCTATTGTTAGCATTGGTGGGAGATTTGGAGAAGGGAAGTTAAGCCTTCTCTCAAGAAAAGAGGATTAAAGGATCAGGGAGGAAAACAGAGGAGAACCTACAAGGAAGGAGCAGAGAGGAGAACAGAAGAGAAAAGAGAGAAGAGTAGAGAACAGAACAGAAGAGGACGGAGAGGAGAATGGAGAAGTAAGGAGCAGAGAGGAGCAGAAGAGAGGCTGGAGGTCTCAGAGCTGTCCCTGCCATGTGAGGCAGCAGGGCAGGGAAGGAAGCCAAGTTGTGGTCTTCCATTCCCAGCCCAGGCTGGTGAGAAGCCCAGGAAAGCATGTTGGAGGAACTTGTTAACTGTGTGAGCTGTCTTGGAAATGTGGTACTTGAAAACTGGGCTTAATTTTGAAACTTCAAAGCTTGGAAGTCTTCTGGAGGACTGAGGAGTGTTTGTTGTGCTGCCGCTTCCAATGTGAAAGGATTTAGGAGCTTGCTTTGTTGCTCTACTGAGTTTTGCTGATGCGGGGCCACTTTGGAGTTGGAGCTGAAAGAATGCCAGAGCTGTGCCTTTTGGAAAAGAATTGAGGATGCCATCCTGGTTTTTCTCACTGAATTTAAATCTCTTGCTTTTGGAGAATGATCGATGATACCATCTTGGCTTCTTCTGGCTTGGAGTAAGTGGAGCTGTGTCTTTGAAGAAGGTACTATGGTGCCATCTTAGCTCCTTTATTTGGCTAAAAGCGGGGCAGTCGCCATTTTGTGGCTGCACATGGTTGTTGCAGCCATGTGCACTTTGGACTAGAGACTGGACTGTGTGGTAAGATTACTAAAGGTGTTCCCTTGTACCCTCAGTGACTCTTGTTTCATTTGTCTTTTATTAAGTAAATTTGTTTTTGCCCCCTCTTTTGATTTATGTGGTCTTGTTACTGCATGCACAGTCTGGGAAGAACTTGGTGTATGGCTGGCTTTAAAGGGCCAGCTGCTTCCCTTTGCAAGTTTGGTTATTTGTTTCGCCTGTTTTGCCACCCAATAACAACACAACATCAAGTTAATGGTAAAGTGTAAGGAAACAATGGCCAAACCAAATAGTTTCCAATGGATTCCTACATCATTAACATACACACTTTATTTTCTCTCCTCTTCCTCTCTCTCTGGGATGGGATACTTAAAAACATAATGGCATTCCAATGTATTGATTATTAAGGGTCGCGACTATGTTAATAAAGAGACGTGACAGGAACATCGAGTGTAAAAATTAAGAAGCTATTGCATGAATTTGTCAAAAGAAATAGAGAGATGATCCTTAAACATTAAAAGTGAGTCAGCTATGAACACCCCACAGATAGAGTATATGAAGTTCAAGACAAAATAATGTCAGAGTGTGGTTAGCAATCCTGTGTGGAGGGGAATACAACTTTATCAGAGAAATAAATTCCATTCCAAACTCTCAGGTTTTTCTTCCTGGCAAAGTATCTATTTAGGAAAGAATATAGTATATATTTACCATATACTCACCCTATTAGATGACAGTGGAGATATCATAAAGGAGAGACAAATAGTCATGTGCTTCATAAATTGAATCTTCTGGGTTTTGCTTTCATGGAGTAAATTCCTTATCATTCAATTTACATGTTATTATTTACATTGCTAGCATTCATCTGCTGCCAATGTCTTAAAAACTTTATTATACATGATTATATCCATGAAATGGAAAAAGAAATAATGGTGAAATGGAACTCAAATTAGTTACCTTTACTTCTTGCCCAGTATATTCTGAAAAGAATGTCCATATGGCTTAGGTTTATAAATGAGGTTTAATGGGTATCTTGCAAAAATACATAATAAAGAGATGAATAAAAGCAGGAGTCATACTATATTTGATCACTGGAAAGCTTCAAAACCAAGAATTTGTTCACCTGAACTTAACAAACACAAGAGCATTAGAAAATGTTCATTTGCTCATTCCATACATGTACTACAATATAGCCGGGCATGGTGGCGCACGCCTGTAGTCCCAACTACTCTGAATGCTGAGGCAGGAGGATTGCTTGAGTCCAGGAGTTCTGGGCTGCAGTATGCTATGCTGATCAGTGTCCGCACTAAGTTCGGCATCAATATTGTGACCTCCTGGGAGCGGGGACCACCAGGTTGCCAAAGGAGGGGTGAACTGGTTCAGGTCAGAAATGGAGCAGGTCATGTACTACAATATAATTCACATATATATAAATGTAAAGTTATTATGTATATAATATCCATCTGTAATTAATCTTACCTGGAAATTAAAAAGCTAAAAAAGGGATCAAAAAAAGCAATGCTTTTACTTCAGAAGAAAAATCAAAATATTTTTAGGCTTGCATATTATCTTTCAACATTATATTCATTATCATAGTGCAATTTTACTTCACAAATCTAATGAATTAAGGTATTCCTACTCAATATATACTTTAGAGAGTACCTGTATCTTTGCTTTGAAATATAATTTAGATTGCTTTTTAATTTTATTTGGGTTATGACTGAATAATTTAGAATTTTATTTGGATTATAATTTGTATTATTTGTAATAAAATAGCATACTATAGAAAAAACTTTATTAGTTTTAATTATAAAATAAAAAGGAAGTAATTTGGAAGTTAAGTACTTATTTACCACCAAAATTCTTAGAAATCCCTCTACCTAAGTTGTAGAATTTTTGGTCCTTCAAGAATACTAACAAAGTGACCTTCATGAAAGAGGATTCCATTTGTTCCCCCAGTTATGACAATGTTAATGAGGCAGGTGATAGTATACTGAGTTCATAAACTGTTCCTTCATGGATTTTGCCATTGCCTCACAAATTACCACCCACTGAATTAAAGGTCTTTCTTCAGAAATAACATATTTGCCCTAGGGATAATATAGGATATATAAAATAATCTTTAAAAATAAGTTAACTGGGAATCTAAATGTATTTCTTACAACTTACAGTGAGCTATCAGTCTTAAAATCTTTATAGGATTTTTCAACCATTTACGTTACATAAAAAGAGTGTTCTGTGTCCGTAAGCTTGGCTCAGGACAGGTTTGGTTCAGCATGAAGCTGAATTCAGGACAGCAGGAATTGTGGGCCAGTTGGTGCAACTTGCGCAGAGCAAGTGTGTACAGTGTCACAAAGCTAGTTTTCTTCCAGCAGCAATGAGGTGGCCTGGTGGATTTGCAAAGAGGCAGTTGTGTGCTGAAGAGTAAGCAATAAACTTTTTATCTTAAAATTTTAAAAAGGACCCTAGGACTGTTTGCATTAAGGCATACATGAGGGAGGCCCAGGGATCCCAAATGGAATCCCTGCAAAGGAATCCGGCCATCCATGTGCACTTACTCACCAATAGAATGAATCCGTGAGCACACGCAGAGAGAGAAAAAAGTTCCTCTTAATAGATTCCCGGCAAAATACCTCAAGTTACCATTCCCTCATGGGCAATACCCAGTCAGCTGGGGGCTAACCCCATCTGTGGTAACGGTGATGACGGCTTGAAAGCTTGTCAGAAGCCAAGCCTCAAACACCCGTGGGCAGGAAACCACAGGAAGGGGGTGAAAGGGATGAGTTAAGTCCAGGACAAAGGAAACAAAATCTGAGCACAAATCAAGATGACAGCTGCCATTATCAGTTTCCCTTATGTCTTTCCCCACATGTCTCTTTCAGGCTTTTCTATATGTCTCACGTAGCGCCTTCCATGCCTCATCCCAGCAATGTTAAGGGACCAGCTAAGCCGCAGAAGTAAGCCCACCTGCATCCATGCTATATGCCTTCAACTGGCTGCCAGCACCCCCAGATTCCAGTAGCTAGTTCAAGGCAGCTGCATCTAAGTGGGATTGGAGAACACCTGGCTTAACACTTGCTCCCACCTATCCTGTGACAAAACTGCTTGCAAACAGAGACACCTGTGTTGCAACTCTGAAAGATGGCAAATTTTGAAAAACATTTATAACATAGATTAAGACAAAAATCAGTTATATTCAGCTTTCTGTGCTGATACCTTGATCATAGGCAAATAATTGGTATATTTGAAAAGTAAATTAACTGATAAATGAGACAATTTTCTAAATCCTGCTGTGTAAATATGAATATACATGTAGCATGCATGTGTTTATTCACCATTAGAAAAAGATGGAGAAAGCTGTTTATAAAAATGCATCAGCAAAAGAACTAATAAAGCCTAGTTTTATTGCAAAACATTGAAGTTTATATTTTCTTCAGTTGTTATTCAATATAAAACATTATTCAGTGTCAAAATAAGTCATTTTTAAGTCTTTTTATCAGACTTTCTCATAGACACACTGCCAGCAAGCCTTTTTAAGTTTGACTTACAAAGTAATATGTAAAATATTAGGCCACCTTTGATATTTTATTCCATATTTTATTATTTTATCTATTCTACCACATAGAAATGGAATTCTGATTCTTGCCTGTAAGTTTGAAAATAGGTGAAAATGCGACTAATTCCATCTACCTCACATACATAAGAAAAAGAACAGGTGTTTCTAATTACTTTATGTTTGAGAGGACTTATGTTTGGATGTTTTCATTTTATAAATAGGGCACTTGAGAAACTGTGCAAAAGTGTATTGAGCAAGTCTGTCATATGTAAGGGATTCTTTAAATGAAATTCAGAAATTTGCTTTACAGTATATATGCTTTTAAGATACATCTTTATCTCCCCATTAATAAATTGTTTCCATGTCCCTCCAGCATGTGCTTTATGCAGTATCCCCAATATTTGACAGTGTGAGTGATAGAAGAAAACATCATATGATACTTAATCCACTTCATTTTAATGGAAAAGCTATATGGAGACACAACGAACATTCACAGAAATTTTCTCATAGAGTCAATCAAACAAGTTGAACTGTATTTACAGTGGTCTGTAATCCCATTTTCTCAGAGTTCCAACCTTTGCAGTTCCTTCTTTGCATGCCTACTAGGCCGGGGACTGAGTCTGTCAGCCTTTAGTATGCCCCACACAGGATGCTTCTAGGAGTGCTGTGACAACTGGTGGTCTATATCGAGAAATAATTCCCACCCTTATTAAGAGTGTCTCTCTCAATTACTTAGCTTCAGTCCCCCACTTCTCAGTTATCATGGTACGTTTATCCAGCAATTTCTCAGTCAAAAAACTCTAACATGTATCTTTGATTCTTTTTACTTCTGTCATCTTCATGCTGTTAGCTCCCCCTTCCATATATTCTATTAACAATTTATGAGATTATTTTTCTATTTTCCTTATCCTTATTTGCCTGAAATACTGCATCAGTCTCCCTAATTGAATCCATTTTCTTCCTACCCTCTGTAAAGCTCATTCTCCAAATCAATATATTTAGAATTTAACTGTGTGTGTGTGTGTGTGTGTGTGTGTGTGTGTGTGTGTGCGTGTGTGTGTTATAAATGCTGGTACCTATTTTTCTCCACATCTGTGTCATCTTTCACTTCCTCTTTGACTTTAATGCTCATTATATCCCATGAAAAGTCAAGTTTCTTCTTTCCTTGTGGCATTTGTACATTTTCCTCTTAATCCCCCTAATTTCATGTTTTCCTTTTAGATATCAGCTCAAATTTTATCTTCTCTAGAATGATTTCCCCATAGTTACCCATTTCCTGCTTTAATCACTTGCTAGTATGTCTTTATTTCCTCACAATAATTTAATAGTCTGATATTATTTTATATTTACTATTGATTTGTTTATTGCTCATCTATCCTCTTTGAATTTGATTTTGTAGGAGCTAGAACCCATCAGCTTTTTATCCACTACTTTAGATTCAAAATCTGAAATACCCAGTTGGTGAACACTCTAGCTTTTAAATAGACCTATTGATTTCTGAAATTGTCTCTCCAAAAATATTTAGAGATTTTTTTCTAAGCTTCCCAGGATAGAAATCATTGTTTTATTCCATTTGCTTTACTGAAAATTTTTTTCAAACTGTTTTATTTTTATTATGATAATATTGGGATATTGTACCATACTCACAAATATAGATTAATATCTTTTCAGATTATGCTACCACACCAAACCCTCCACCAAGACACCCATACACCCAAAATCATCCACCATGGTCCATCAGTCCCACCAGTTTTTTCTCCCTCTCTCTATCCTGTAGGATCAGATACTGCCATCAGAAGGTTTACTTGGTTTGGTTTATTCTGTTCCTTTGCTTTGTTTCTGTGCATACCACACAGGAATGGTATCATTTGGGAATTTATAGCCATGTAAATTCTCCACAAGTATATAGTTTAATTTAGTGTTTTACTCCTAATAATCTAAAGCTATTTTGTTTGTCCTTCCATTCCAAGAAAACCCAACAGAGTGGAGGGGTTTCTGCCTGCCCCCTACAACATACTCAGTCTGTGCTCCTTCACTCAAGTGTTCCTTGTCTCTCTGTCCATGACCTGAGATCAAGTACTCCAGAGACACCCATAAAGTTCTATGGCAAGTTCCAGTCAACTATTTGGAAAACTTACCTTTCTGAAATATTCCATTGCTTATTTTTTAAATATCTTATTGCTTGTTTTTAGAATTTTATTTTTTAGAAAATAAGTGTCACTTTTAAGTGTCACTTTATTGAATATTATCAAGACAACCTTAGATTCTCCTCTACTAAATTTTTGACAAGCTTCTTCATGAATCTGATTCCCTGGCTTTCCTTTTCTCAGAGCATTTACTTTAGAAATTTGTAAGGGTAAGATTTTCCTCTCTTCCCCTTTGAGATGTACATCTTCTTTTAAAAGCCCCTTGCTAGTTTTACAACCCAAGACCATATTTAGCAAAGACCTGGGAGCCATCATTTTGAAATTTCTGTGCACTTATTTTGGATGCATCCCCAGGAATGGATTGCTGGGTCATAGGGGGACTTATGTTCAATATTTTAAGACTACTCCAGATTTTCCAAGTTGTACTGCTTTGTCTTCATCAACAAAGTATGAGCTCTAGCAATTTTACATCCATACAAACATTCAATGTCGTCAGTCCCCTTTAATTTTAATCATTCTAGTGAATGATGCTATGGTATTTTATTAAAGTTTAACCTTGCCTTTCTAATGAATAATGATGTTAAATAATTTTTTATCTGCTTATTGATAATTTGGGCAGCTTCTTTTCTAAAATGTCTTAATATATTATTTCCTCTTGTTTAGTCTTACCTTACTAGAGGTTTTTAGTATTTTGCTTAAATATCATTTGCAACATGTATAAATAACATGTTTCTTGGATAGCTAACTTATTTTTTCAAATAGTGTGTTGATGAGCCAGAGTATTAATTTTTATTATATTTCACTTTAATTTTTTAAAAGTATGCATTTTTCTCTTCAAAATGTATTTGCCAAGTCAATGTAATTAGATTTTTTAATATTTTAAGAGCTTTAAAATTTAAGTTTTACATTGGGTTTATTATTCTCAAAGTGACTTTTTTTAGGAAAGGTTAGGTCAATGTTCTTTTATGTCTCTATACGAATAACTAGTTTTTATAGCATTACTTGAAGAAAATAATTTCTCTGCCTCATTGAATTGCTTTACACCTATAATCTTCTTTCCACCCACCCTGCCTTCCTGCCTGAGAGAGTCCTTCACTTTTTTCTTTCTTTCTCACTTCCTTTTTAATTCCTTTCTTCCTTCCTTCATTTCTTTTTTTTAGTTGTATGTGTGTATGTGTGTAATGAACAGCTAGAGTCACAGCATATATTCTGCAGCAACAGAACTATTCTGTAATTGGCACTGTTAATAGGGCAGTCATTAACCATCTATGACATTTGAGCACTTTCAGTAGGGTGAATGAGACAGAGGAGCTAAATTTTAGCTTCACTGATTTTTAATTAATATAAATAATTTAACAGCTACAGATATTAAAGAACTGTGTGTAACAACTATCTTGAAAAAAAGTAGATTCAGATTTTCTAAATAATTATTTATGCATATTTAAAAATTGCCAGCTAATGTCAAATCATTCTCCAGGACAAATTTCAAAATTTATATCACCTGTGGTACACTTGGAATGGTGTATTTTGCCATATCCTAACTATACTTAATATTAGATTTTTTTCACTTTCTAGATAATTCAGTGGGCATAAAATAGTATCTTATTGCTGGTTTAATTTGTATTTCTCTGCACATTTATGTTACACATTTTTGAAATCCTTTATTTTGAAACCTGCTTGCTTTTCTACTGTACTATGTATCCATTTTTGTTGCAAGATTTTAATTGTCTATAACCCTTGTCATTTTATATGATGTAAAGTCATACTTAAGTCTAGTTACCCCCCAATGCCCCATTTCAACTCTGATCTTTTTTTTAACAAAGTTGTTTAAACTTTTAAAACAAGTTTAACTTACCCCTCACTGATTAAGGATTGGTGCCTCATTTAAGTAATTACTCTCATAAACATAACCCCATATGTTATTTTATCCTTTTAATTAAAAGTGTTTAATATCATTTTATTATAGCATTTATTTGAAAAAAAACATAGTGTTTATGATTGTATACTCTAGCTTGTGATATTTATTCATTTTTAACTCCTATATAAACTTAAAATGTATATACATTCTCTCATAAAGATTTTACCCATATATTAAAACTCTTAGGGATTTTTTGCTACTTAAGGGAAAAATATTAAAATTACAGTTTTAATTATCTGTTACTTATGTACAGAAATTCTATTGACAGTTGTATGTTGACCTTTTATACCAGCATTTAGACTTATAACCAGATCTAATATCTTACCGAGAAACAGAAGCATCTGATCGTGTTTCTCTCTTATTACTTGGCATCTGAGGGTTTTCATTTCCTTTCTCTAGTGGAGCAATGTATTTCACTTTTAAAACAGTGGTTAACAGAAAAAACTTAAAGAAGCCCAAGCAAATGGGAAAGAAATTTTCCCTCTACAAGAATGATAAGGCTTTGATTACGAAGATCCACAAGGAACTCACACAACTAAACAAAAACAAAACAAGAAGCCCAATCAAAAAATGGGGAGACCTAATAAGACACTTCTCCAAAGAGGAAATACAAATGGTCAACAGGCACATGAAAAATTGCTCAATGTCACTAGCAATCAAGGAAATGCAAATTAAAACCATAATGAAATACTACCTTACACCGGTAAAAAAAAATAAGGCAACTACAAGAGCTGACATGGATGTGGAGAGAAAGGAACACTACTACACTGCTGGTGGGAATGTAAACTGGTCCAGCCATTATGGAAAGCAGTGTGAATCAGGACCCTCAAACTAATGAAAAATGGAACTGCCATTTGACCCAACAATTGCTCTCTTGGGAATCTACCCAAAGGAGACATCAATGCGGGTACAAAGGGGTACCCGTGCTTGGATGTATACTACAGCAATATTTATAATTGCAAAGACATGGAAATAACCCAAAGGTCCTAAAACAGATGAATGGATGAAAAATATGTGGTATATATACACAATGGAGTATTACTCATCAACTAGAAATGACAAATTTGATGAATTTATGATAACATGGATGTACCTAGAAGAAATCATATTAGCAGAAACAAGTCAGAAAGAAACTAAATGGTTTCACTAATATATGGACAACCAAATGAAAGTATACAACTGGAGGGGGTACCAGCTGGAGTGGCCAGGGAGGGGAGGTGGTGGGTGATCCCTGGAGATCACAATGATGCGAAATATATATACATAAATATATATATAAATTATTTATTTAAAAAAAGACAGAAACAGCTCAAATATTATCAAAAAAATGTCAATATCTAAAAAAACAAAGAAAAAAAACCAAAAACCAGTGATTATACTACATTTGTACACCAGCAGAGGTAGTTAAGGATCTGTTAGTTTGAGTCTGATCTTAGTGACATTTGAACTTAAATTCTCTAAATAAATTTTAAATATTTTTTCACATTTTATGAAAAAATGGGAATTTAGTATTACAAATAAATGATTTAAGCTTAATGTCTTTTCAATATTGAATATTCTCATCAACAAAATAAAATGATACATGTTCTAAGTTATAGGTGTTTCAAGATTATCATTAGTATCAGCACTGGTTTTAGCTGACATTGCAACAGTGCTGTGTACCTGGAAGATAGAAGCAAGAGAATGTCGTTTAGCCCCTCACTTTCCATTGGTCCAGACCCAAATATCTATAACTAGATAGAGACTGTCTTTATTCTTTTCAACTTAATAGTTTATTAGAAAAAAGGAGCAGAAACCAGGGAAAATTCGTTTTTTTTTTTAATGTTATTCTTTACATCCAAGGAATCTACGGAAGAGTAATATGTTTTTGTTTATGAGATAGTAGTATGATGAGTGGGGGTTCAAAATGGGAATTGTTTATGGTTTGGTCACAAGACTCCTATTTCAGACCAAAGGCCTCACATTTCTGCTCATATTTTTTTTAACAGGCATCAGTCCAACATATTTCACCTGTATTGGATTTTTTTTTTTCAGTATCCCAAATAGTAATTATCAGCCATGTTGTTGAGATTTATATCACAACCTCATGCTGTTTCTTAAATTCATTAAACTGAAAGAGCTTTTCATACTCTTTATTTATTTTCTTTATTTTCTATAAAAGTGACATTTCACTCATTAACACCTTTATTATCTGAATGTTAGGGAAGTAAGTGAATTACCTGAAGTCTATATTTTAGTAGGATAATGCAGCATAGATTGAAAGTGAAATCTCTTGGATTAAGGTATACACATTGTCACATCACTAATATTTAGCATCATTTTAGCTTTCTGGTTGTCAAATGGTGCATCTTTAGTATGTGGTCTTATTTCAAAAGAAAGTTTGACTTATAAACTGTATATTTCTTGACCTTCATAGCTTGTTTTATTTGTGTAAAATGTGTTTTTGATTTAGTGATCTATAGTTTCTGCCTTCCAGAAAATTTTATTGACTTTTGTTTAATTTTTAAAGTTTAGTATAAATGTATCCAAGATCCTGTTGTTGAATAAGGCATTCTCTTTATTCATGTAAAAATTATTCTGTAAATATCAAAAACTATGAGGAGTGGTAACCTATAAGTTTCATCTTTAAAATAGAAAGAGCTCAGAATACAGCATACTCATACGCACACATATATACACATATGTAATATACAAATGTACATATATACATATACAATATTTACATAAGTTAAACAGGCATAGTTTTTACCATTATCCCTAGTTTAATTTGGAATATAATTACAATGATTCATTTTTTTAAGGCAAAACAGGATATAAAGGATAATAAATGTAAGTTTGAACTGACATACTTTAAGTCTCCAGTATTCAGAAGAGACTAGATTCTTAGATTCTAATTAACTACATTTTAAAAGTGATATCATTCTCCATGGATATTATTTGGGTTTAACACTGAAATATGCCTACCTCTTTCTAATGTCATTTTATTAAATAACCGATTTGAAATATTATCCATGCTATTAGCTGTTTCTCAGGGTTGCATTGAATCTCAAGTGAGAGTGTGTATATAAAAATACATTATGTACATAAATCCATCATACCAAAGAAGGAATTATTGTATTTATTGTTTTATTGTTTTTACATGGGGCGTTCTTCAAAATAGGGCATTCATTATTAAGTCATAATTCTGGAGATAAACCTATGATCTTTATTTATACCTTTGGAGAATGTCTTTGATGGTTGTTTGCTCTTGCAAATTTTCTTCCTAGAAATTAAAATTCTGAATTTAACAAACTAGAAAATAATGCTATTATTTCTACTGATCACTCAATGAGTACTAAAGTAAGGACAATATACAAAAATTGATAGAAAATATGCCAGTCCCTCACTGGAATTCTAATAAAATATGCCACCTTCTTCTCTTTTATTTTGTTTTTTATTCAGTGCTCATCACCTACCTTGTTTCACCCAGTTTGACACTTCCTGCTCTTTACATACAGTGTATTTCTAGTTGTAGAATTTTTTAAGCAATATTAAGAATGCTGCTTCATCAAAATCCTTATCTAAATATACCAGAATGCATTAATAATGTAGTTTAGAATATCTACCATTGGAAATTGGCCATCCATTTTTCACAATGTAATCCAGTTATTTTTGATTCTTCTTAATTGAGGTAGCTAACATAGGTTTACAACTCTATATATGATTTAAAGTATAGGTTCACCCTCTTCAAATGTATGTTATCATATCATGCCTACCACCAAAACACCAATGCTCCCCCACCGTATCCCAATGGTTCCCATCTGCCATTATCTCTCCATCCTCAACCTTCTCTTCTGGTAGCTTCAATTCTACAGTCAGATTTGTAGGGTGCTTAGTTTAGTTTTGCCTGTTCCTCTGCACTGTTTCTTTATATTCCACATAAGATTGAAATCATCTGCTATTTCTCTTTTTACTTATCATTTATTTTATCATAATCCTTACCCGTACTTTCTATGTAGTCACCAATGGCAGCATTTTATCTTTTTTTATACTTGAGTAGTGTTTCACTATATAGGTACACACACACACACACACACACACACACAAGCACAAAAACATGCATCTCTTAAAATCACTTATCTGTCCTTCCTTGGGAACATAGATGATTTTTTAGCTTGGTTATTGTAAATAGTGCTTCAATGAATAGAGCTGTGAATAGATCCCTTCAAATTAATGCTTTTACATTTTCCAATCTTACAGAGGAATTATTGGATCATAAAGCATATATATGTTAATCGTTTGAGTAACTCCCATACTGCTTTCCAAAGGGGCTTGATCAGCATACATGTCCACCAAGAGTGCAGTTCTCCATACCTAGTCAAAACTTTTTTTCTCTCTTTTTGTTATAGGTTGTTCTCATGAATGTGAGTTGCTCTCTCATCCTGGTTTTGATTTGTATTTTTCTAGTGATAATTAGTGAGAAACATTTTGCATGTGCCAGTTGACCAGTTATATGTCTCCTTTAAAGAGGTGTCTATTTAACTCCTCTGCTCTTTGTTTGTTTCCCCTTAGTTGAAAGGTGTGAGTTCTTTGTAGATCTTGGAAATTAGCTTCTTGTCATATATATTCTTCTACACAAAAGTGTGTATTTTCATTTTAATGAATATTTCTTTCTCTGTGTGAAATATTTTATTGGTTGTGGTCCCAGGTCTTTATTTTTAGTTTTGTTTCCCTTGCTCTTATAGTTGTCCTCAAAGACATCACTGAAGCTAATGTTTCAAAGTGTTTTGCTTTTGCTTTCTTCTATGTATTGTGTTGTGTCAGCTCTTACATCCAAATCTGTAATCCATTTTGAATTAATTTTTCTGTATGTATGAGATAGTAGTCTAGTTCATTGGTTAGTAGGTGACTGTCCAGTTTTCAGTATAAGCTGCTATTAATGAAATTAGCTGATAAATTTGA
This sequence comes from Uropsilus gracilis, assembly GCA_004024945.1. Classification (NCBI taxonomy): domain Eukaryota; kingdom Metazoa; phylum Chordata; class Mammalia; order Eulipotyphla; family Talpidae; genus Uropsilus; species Uropsilus gracilis. Next base: position 48,034 of record PVHY01001909.1, on the reverse strand, counting down.
ATACCCCAAGAGCTTTAAACCTAATACATGAAAGAAAAAAATGCACTTTCAACATCATTTTCCAGTCTATAGTTTCTAGACATTTACAAAATCCCAAGGCTGTGTCTTTCTTTCACTAAGTGATTTCCAATAGTGATTTAATGATACTTAGAGTGTTTTGCTGCTTTTATTTTTCTCTGTTTATTCATCATACACCTCACTTCTGATTCCAATTTACTAATTATTATAATTTAGTGGTTTGATTTTTAATCCTAAAGGCAGATATATCCTAGAAATTAAATTAAACATCTTTTCATTCTAAAACTGTCAGCCTACACTTAAGAAGCTAAAAACATGGCCCTGATCCCAGCATAAACCATCTGACTTGAGGGACATAATTACAGGCAGAAACTGTGACTTAAGTCACATGCTGTGATAAAGTCAAATGCTGAGCCTGAGCTGGGTACCTCCTGTTTCTTCAAAGCTAAGTAACCATAATTAGAATTTAAATCATCAGCTCTAAGAAACCTGGGGTATCTTTGATTTGTGCTAAAAAGTCAATGGGAGCCCAAAAAAGCACACTTCCATGTCATTGACTTATTTCCCTGAGCTTGACCCAACAGCATGAGTCATTCATAGCATACTTCTCAATTACTCATCCTTGTACTTTATGAACATACTTTGTTGCCAGAATATGATTCTTGCCCATGTTAAAAAATAACTCTATTCTCCCACATTGCATTTATGGGGCAGGATGCAGAGAGGGATGAGAAATGGAGGGGAAAATGAAAATCTCTTGAAATTATATAGTAATTAGCTTTTCTATTTGAAAATCCTGTTTCATTAAACAGCAATGATAACTAGCAGTAAACTGTCACCACTGGGAGAGAGGGAAATGTCAAATTTCATTCTGCAAAGAATTTTTTGAAAACTCATAGTCAAATCAATTTTAGTCTGAAGATTCATTTCATACCAATCAAACTATTCAAGATCAATGCAAACATGTCTTCCAGATGCAAGGAATATGATGAACTAGAACTTACTGTCTGATTTTATAACATTTCACCATCTTAAATATTGTGTTCAGATGGCATAAATAATATCTCAAATCTGTATTTGTTAGGAACACATTAGCTCAAAAAACATACACTGGTATGACATTGTATTGCAGGGATATATGCTTGTGTGTGTGTGTGTGTGTGTGTGTGTGTGTATGTATGTATGAGAGAGATTTTCCTTTAGGATGACATACTTGTATATATACACATCTTTTTCTTTATCACAGACATATAATAACGTGGGTGAAAATATATTACCCTTCCAAAGAGTTATGTATTACTTTCAATTGCTATGTGAAACGTCTTCACTTGCCTTAAGTGACACTTTTGAAAACAATGTAGCAGTTCTTTCAAACTACATTAAAGAGGTCCAGAATTAATTCACTGGATAACTAACCAATTTTGATGCCAAATGACAACATGCATGCTACAAAAAAGTAAATAATCTTTTTACTTACTCTCTGATCTTTCCTTGTAAACTGACAAAGATTCATTGTCGAACATGGAATCAGGGAACCTATTACATATGTACTGATGGATATGTACCCCTAATTTCTGTCAAAGTGGAGTTGAATGAAAATAGTTAAAGCAGAATTTAGTACATAATAATGAAATAATTTAAGCAAGATCTAATGACTATAAACAGCTAACAAATAAATATATAAAAAGATGTTCTATATCCTACTTCATCACATCATCAGGGAAATAGACATTTAAAATAACAATTAGATACTTAATACTAGACTCTATTAAAATGGTCAAAATGCAGAATACTGATGCCAAATACTGGTGGGGAAATGGAACAACAAGATCTCATTCACTGCTGCTTAGCGTAGAAAGTCACTTTGGATGATAGTTTGATGAATTCTTACAAAATTAAGAATATCTTGTCATAAGACCCAGAAATCATGCATGCCCCTTGGTATTTTGAAAAAGAGTTGAAAACTTGTACACAGCAGTTAATAGCAACTTTATTCGTAATTTACAAAGCTTGGACACAACCAAGATACGCTTCATTAGGTGAATGGATAAATAAAATATGGTACATCAAGACAATAGAGTTGTAGTCAGTGCTGAAAGAAAAGTCATGGAAAGACAGGGAGGAAACATTTCACTAGAAAAATAAACAAATCTGCAAAGGCTACATACTGTATAGTTGGTTCTAATTATATGACATTCTAGAGAAGGCAAAACTAGGAAAACAATAAGCTAATCAGTGTGTTTGTCCACATCTATAGAATGTACAACACCAAGAGTGAACCACAATGTACAGTATGGACTGTATGATTTGGATATGTAGGTGTAGGATCATCCTTGGTTTAAAAAAAATATCATTCTGTTGAGTGTTGTTGATAATGAAGGAGGCTAGTGCTGTGTAGATGCTGGGAGTTAATAAGGTATCACAGTTCTTTCTCCTCAATTTTGTTGTGAACCCAAAATTGATATAAAGTAGATTAAAGCTTTCCCAGAAAGTCAATATTACTTCTTTTATAAGTTAGTAATCTCTAATCCTGCTGAATGAATTTGATATAATATAAATTAGAAGAAAATACCAGAATTGTGGAATGGTATGATTTATATATTAACAGATAATAACATTGATGCTAGTTAAAATGTGCACTTAATAAGAATTCTAATTGATTCACTTCTCAGTCTCCCACACCTAATAATATATCAAAATTACTGAGATCTTTGCTAGTGTTGTGTATTGCATGAGTTCATACATACACATATAGAAGTGCTTCCAAGTACTGTAAAGAGCCTTTGTTTGGAGGCCCTAGACAGCCCACCTGACAAGTTGGCACACACTTGACCTTTTAAAATGTAAGTCAATTTCTGCTCACCCTTTTGTGTGACAGCCTTCTTCTTTTACACTGTTTTCCCAAATGTGAGACATGTTCTGCCCCTTCTTGAAAACCCTTGTCCATCTTTGGAATAAGTAACCTGATTCAGGTACACTGGCCTTAGCAATCTGATGAGTCAAGTTTAGATATGTTTCTACAGATTTTTATGATTTTTCTTGTCCCAAGAAAAGGACCAGTTTATATTGCTTTCTATAGCCTAAGTGGAAGTGGAGGTGACTTCACACATATTTGTTTGTATTTAAATGTTACCAGCATTGTTTTCAATAGGTATGTAACAGTTTCCAGCAAATATTTACTATAATTTACTTGACTATTTCTGCATTGTTAAATATATCCCTAGTTTTTACATTGTGAAAGAATATTGAAGTTTGTACCCAACTTATTTTTTACTCATGATGTTTTTCTTCAGATGTGTTCATAAATACAGATTTACTAGGTTAAAAAGAATAAGGGCAACTGTCAATTCCAATTCAATCAATGACAAATCAATGAATCACATTCTGTCATTGATTGCTTGTACTCCAGGTAGCGGATTAAAGTCTCCAAGGATTTTTTTTTGTAAAATATTTTCGTTTTTTACAAAACAGGAATAATAGCATCGACATTACAAAATTGCTGTAAAAAGTAAATGAGGTAACCTATGTGTAATGCCTGCGAGTGGATCAGTATAGGGTAAGAATGCAATTAATTTCACTTATTATAAAACAAGAAAACTTCCTGTCAATTTTGCAATTGGCTTTCCAAAATGATTGAGGTAAAACACATGGCACAACAAAGCATAGCATTAGAGTCCTGCCTTTTTAAGCACTTGGGTTTTTACTTTATGTAGCAGTGTTCTTGTATATACTTTGCATTATAATCACAGATTATAGTATACTCTTTTATAGTAGTATAAAAGAGTCAAAATGCCTGGGTAAGTGTGAGGACAGATATATAAAGGCCTTGGGTGTGTATTTGCTACCTACATGGTCTTAGAAATGTTCTGATTCTCTTATATTCAGATACCTCATTTTTTAAATGAAAACAATAATTCTCATTGCAGGGACTAGAAATATATCAGTGCATTACTTAACATGTATTACATACTTAATATGTGGTTCTCATCCTTAAATATATACTAGAATGACTTAAGAGATCCAATGTCCATCTGTACCCCAAATTATACTTACCAGAATCTCTAAAAGTAGACATCAAGCACCAATAAATTTTGCAACTCCATGGGTAATGTGCTTGTTAACTATTGGATATTATATCCTTATTCATGTCATGCATCTTGACAGCAAATGTATAAATAATTTTATAATTTACACATCACTTTCATTGCCATAAATTAATTTAGTCACTATGATGTTTTCAGCCAAACTTTTATTCTAAACTCCTACAATTTAAAATAAAATGAGTGGATTATGAGCTATGATGATTAGTAATGTCCACACAAAACCCATTGCTTTGTCCCAGATCTAATGTATTGCCTTTGTCTACTCACACATTTGTCACTGAATCTGTTTGCAAATCTCTTGCTACATTTATATTGTGTGTGATAACATCTCTAGAACAAATTCTTCATAACAGAGTCAGTCAAATACTTTCACAAATTCTTTGAATATAATACACAATTTTCTTTTGCTTCCTCCTTAGTGACATTATCTCTATATATATGGAATTTCAACAGGTTGCAAATAATCCTGTTTTGTGTGTAAACTTTTCATTTCTTTGCTCATGGACACCAAGAACTTAGGTCTATAAACACTGAAACATTCCAGAATCTTGCAAATAAGAAAATAATTAGGTGGGATTTTGAAAAGAGATACCCTTAGGCAGAATCCAAGAGAAAAGATCCTGCAGATGAGCAGAAGGGTGACTTTTTGTACTCTACCTTAACGCAAAAGCCACTTTTTGGGCATTTTAACATAATTCAAAAATCTAAGAACTATATTCTCTGCACAAGTGAAGAAGTTAAATCTTTCCTTTTTCCCTCTAAGCTACTATGTGCTCTCCTCTGCACCATAAAGGTAGCTGAAATGAAAGTATCTTATAAACCAGTGTCCTATGCCATACTCCTCCACAAGCTAAAAAGCAATAATGTGCATGCTTTGCCTCCTCCATATGTGACTATTTGATTTACACTTGCTCATATTGTACTTTAGCTTTTAAAGCACAACTTGGAAAAGGATTCTGCATCATAACCTCTCTTGAAGTAAGTATTTTTTTTTCTCAAGACTGCTAAAAAAGTATACATTGGGGTTGCTTCCACAGATACATGGAGTTCCAATACACTTATTAAAATAAGAGTGTTGTTGACCTAATAATATAGCTTGAAAAGAAAATAATATGCCCTTAATAGAAAATGATACATCAACACCACTTGTCAATATTGGCATATATAGTATAAATCTTCTAGTTGCATTTCTAATAGGAATGACTATTTTGAGTTGTACTCATTATTACTATTTCTAACTATTCTTTTGTCTTATTTGTAGATATTAAAATTTTATGAAACATACCACTGGACATACAGAATACAGTTTTGCTGTTCATTCCATCTCCCCATCAGAGATATGCTGAAAATAAAGACTCTCTACAGTATAGATTTTAACTATATTTTTGCAAAACTGAGTTAAATATAATTAAAATGCACTTAAAGAGGTGCACTTTGACAGAACTATCATGCTAAGAGAAAGATTAAAAATGTAAAAAAAATGTAATTCACTACTTAGTAAAATAAAGAATTCTTTTTAAAACCAAGAATATTGATTTATGTATCAAGTAACTTTATTAGCTGTTATTATACTATACTTAAAAGGTCAGAAGTACATGTTTTATAAGAGAATACTGATAAATGTACCGTCATCCATTTCAAACCTCAGAATTATTTCTACCTATTGGGAGCTGTGACTGAAACTGGTCAGGACTCATGCTGTTATCAAAGAAAATGTCACTGCACTCTTATCTGTCTTCAAAACACTGAAAACAGAATGGCATGATTTACCTCCAGTGGACAGCAATGTCCCCATTCCTCCAATATTAACCCTAAGTGACATTCCTTCAGAGATAACAAGTTAATATTTGTTCTCCCTCAATCTGTATCTTTAATATACCTTGTGAGAACTGGTTCTTTGCTTCCTCCTGGCACATTATTGAAGGATTACTGATGTAGACTTAAGGAAAAAATGTTAACAATGTACACAATACAGTGTTCCATGACATGTCACTTTCAAAAACATAAATTTTCTTTTAATAAGAACACAAAATGCTTCATGTTTTTGACTAAATTATTATTAATTAAAATAAGGACATAGTTGCATTCAATACCTACTGCAATCAGTTATTTACACTGTATCTAAACACATCAAGTTTTTTTAAAAAAAACTATTACAAGAACAAAAAAATTATGTTTTCTCTTTTATTCTGTCATTGAAAATTCAGAGAACGATTAATAGTCCTTCAGCAAAAGTATTCTTAAGTCAGATACTCTTGGTTAAAACAAAACATTTGAGCCAGGCACGGTGGCTCTTGCCTGTAAACTTCAGCCTATGAAGCGGCGGGGCCTAGGGATAGCGGTTCGAGTCCTGCCTGGAGCCCTTAGTGAGACCTAGTTTCAAAAAAATAGCTGGGCGTGGTGGCGCACACCTTTAATCCCAGCTACCTAGGAAGCTGATGCTGGGGATTGCTTGAGTCTGTGGTATCCTGGGCAACAAGAGCCTGCAGTTCCACAGGCAAAAATAGCAAAACCTAGTCTCAAAAAAAAAAAAAAAAATGCATGGCAATTATTTGATGTGGAAATAGACTACCAATATTTTTAGACATAAGTATGATAGTTTCACTTGAGACTTTCCAGTTAACATGAAGCAAAACATTGTTGGTTCAAGTTTTTATTTTTCTTACAATATTTGAAAATTTATGATGTGAGATTTCCCCTGGACATCACCTCATAATCTCTGAATGTCTGCCATGAGAAAGGTAATTGCTACCTCAGAGTTTGCCTGGCAGTAAACTTCCATGATGTGGTCACTTTCAAAAAACAATAATGCGCATGTGTGGGAGAGATAGATTTGGTTATTACTGATAGCAGTATGCTGATTGGACAATTTGCGGTCAGAATACTAGCAGATATTCCAAAATACATAAATTGTGATCACAAAGTGTACTTGCCCTATGAGGAGATAGGGCTTCACAAGTCATCTGTGAAGAACTGAAAACCAGTCAAAGGATAGCTAAGATTTCATTGGTGAGCTGATAATTCCCAGGGATTTCACAGGAGGCTTTCTCATCTAGACAGAGATTTATAGGTGGAAGAAGCATATTATTTGTAAGGACTAGTAGTTTGCCCTCAGTCAAGGTCATGAGTATTTCAGCAGTAAATGCACAAAATAGATGTAATGCACTCTTAACATTTCCAAGTGCTAAAGACAAGGATATAATTTACTTGGCAATAACAGCAAGCTATCTGACAGGGAAGAAATGCTTTCAAGGAAATTGAGTCCTGCTCTGCACAATTAAGCAGTACTGCTAACCACCCAGCAAGAATGCTTTATAGTGTCTTATATTTTCACAACAACCTAACCACTTGGTAAATTTAAATGAAGAGGTTAGAGGATAAAACAGTGACTGACCTAGTTAAAGAGATGTTAAATCAAGGAAAGAGGGAGCAAAGGATGGAGGAGGGAGAGAAAGGAACAAAAGAAAAGGATAAACGCAAATCACAATTCCAATAAGAAATAAAGACTGTATAGTGATTTAAACTAAACCAGAGCTATGCTTTCACTTATCCAAAAAAATATAAGGAAAAAATAACAAGAAAACCATAAAAAAAATCTTATAATAATTGGAATATAATATCGCAAGAGGTTTGTTATAGCTTTAAACTCAAAATGCACAAAATTATTTTAAATTTATTCCAACAGAATTTATTTATGTATTAGGATTCCAATAGAACCCAGAAATAAAAACGTGAAAATAGTAAGTGGTGATGACTAGAGTTAACATCATTAACCCAAATTTGAAAAACAAAAAATAATATTAGTAGAAACTAGCTGCTTAACATTTTGATTAGTCTCTGTCTTTTTTCAAAGAAAACTTTTTTTATCATAGATCCCCAGTTGACCAAAACAGATTGAGATATATTCAAATTTTGATAATAAGTAAGAGAAACAGATTTTCCTTTCACCTGTTTTTCCTGAGTGCACTGAATTATTAAGTATGTAACTGTCATCTATCGGGTCACCAAACTAAGATTATATATGAATATATTAATACATGTAAAGTGCTCAGTGTATTATCTCACACTGAGTTCCCTACTTTTTTATTATGATGTTTATCATCATATTAGAATTCTCCCTTGCATTGCAGTAGTACTATGCTTCTTTCCATTAATTTCTCCATCAGTATCTCTTAGCAGTTCTTTTCTTTAGCTTTCCATCGCTAACTTAAGGTCTTGTCATCTTTTGGATCTCCCTACTTTTGCCACCTCATCTCAAAGTCATTGCTATTTTTCACATTGCTATCACCATGGCTTTTTAATGAAATTTATATTATTGTTTACTACTAAGGAACTCTCTATTGTTCCCAATTTTAAAAAAATGATCCCTTTATTTATCTAATTGTCAAAAGTCAATTAAAAATATAAAGAAAACAGGCACAATTAAGAAATTCTCATCATTGTATATTGTCAGAGAAATGCAAATCTTAACATAAATAAGATACCATCTTTTGTGAGAATGGCCTATGTCAAAAATATCAGAAACAAATTTTGGAGAGAGTTCTGAGAAAAGAGAACACTTATATACTGTTGGTAGAATATAGATTATTCCATGCCCTATGAAAAATAGTATGGAGGTTTCCCAAATATTCAAATTAGATCAACCATATAGCATAGCAATTATATTCTAAGGTATCTGCCTGAATGTAAAAATACAAATTGATTGAATATATGCACTTCTGTATTCACTGCAGCAATATTTACTATAGCCAGATAATAGAAACACCCAAATGCTCATCCACAGTGCTGTGCCTTAAGATGTAGCATAAATACACAATTAAAAAAAAAACACCTGAGTTATAGAAATATGATGAATTCTTGTCATTTCAGACAACATGAATGGAAATGTAGGGATTCAGTGAAATAAGCCAGAATAATGGCATCACTCATATATGGTATAGAGAGAAATAAAACAAAGTCAGTTTAAACCCCCCCAAAAAAACTTGAGAAATATGATTGCAGAACTGGTGTTAATACTGGAGAGACAGTAGTAACTCTGTGATGATATTAAGGACTATTGGTATCCTGGTGATGGATGAAAGTGGTAACAGATATTTGAGGAATTCTTAAACTTGTATTTCTGAAGAACATACAGTGTTGTTAAGCAATGTTGCCTCAAGTAACATGAAAATAATCCCATGGTAGTTTAGTCTGTCTTTTTAATAGTGGGGGATTTACCACCTGTCAATCTGAATAAAATCAGTGTGTTTGAGTAGATAAGTATTATGAGATTTCTCTCCCTGATTCTCAGTCTCCCACACAGTGCAGCATGAACTAAATGTTTCTCTAGGCTGAAATGAGTTTACAGTGAGACTGTCAATATCAGGGAGATGAGGAAACTTAAAGGAAATTATGAAGAATTTTATTCAGTTTAAGTCTTGAAGTTGTCATTTATTTTCCCATAGATTATTGTCCTAATTCTTCAGGAAATTCCTGTCTCTTAGGAAAACTCCTTATAAAATAATACAAAAAAAATAACAACTGATTACATATTTTCATATTTTTCCTTAGTAAGAGGAATCAACTGGGTGCTTCCATCATTGGATGGTAATCACAGCCACATTCTTTAGTACTATATCTTCATTTCTTTCACCATATTCTGAGGTTTTATATATATGTGTGTGTATGTATGTTCTAAGTTTTAGTGTCAATTATACAAACTTAGTATTAATTTTACCAGGGCTGAGAGTATATCTGACTTGATCATCCATGACCTTTCAGATAATCGTACATAGTAAGTTCAAAATAAAACTATTGAATAAATGAACACATAAGCAATTAACAAAAATGAAGCTCAGGATTTATGGCATATTATTAATTTCAAGAATAAATATGTAACTTTGGAATTACTGTTGAAAAACTAAAAAATTACTTGAGATCCTGACATCCTTGGTATTATGAAAGCTGACAGAATTCCCACCAGCCCAAGAAATGGAATGTTCCTGCTGAGTGAGCACTGTAATCTCTGAATGTGCTTTCAAAAATTTTTCTAAATGGTTTAATAATACTTTCAATTCTTTTATGTAGTTTCAAGAAATGTATTAAGTTACCTGGGTTCAGTGAAGAAGAAAGAATGTTATCACAATTACCAAACATATCTCAATCTCAGCTAGAATACTTTATGGCACAGGTATCTATACACAAAGAGGTTTAAGGAACTGCAAGTGACAGTATGGCAGAAAATATTACCAGACTGATTTTATTCCCTAAGGTGACCAGAAATCAAGGATCAGCCCTTTGAATGTAGTGTTCAAATTCACACTTTTTACGTAAAATAATTTTAGTTATATTTGAAAAAACTTAGTATTTCAGACAAGTTCCAATGTAAAAGAAATCTATTCAAACTAGAATTGAAAAGAACAAATATAATTCTGAAATTTATATATAACCACAGATATAAAAATCTTAACCACTAGACAATTTTTCCTCTGTTATGGGAAAATTATAATTATTCCTCAGTTAGCTAATTGAAATATGAATGTTTTAGGATAAATTATTTTTCCACTCAGGTGACATGAGTACTCTAAATCTATATTAGCAATCATTTTGCAAAAAAATTGTATTTTTTCAAATGTGATGGTAAATGATACACCAAACTCCTATATCTGATCATTCTATTCAATTTGATATTTTTTATTATTTCTCTGTTACCACAATCATCAACTAAAAGCTTTAGGTAGTTATCTCACACGTTCATTGTATGACTTTAATTGCAATGAACATTGAACTCATACAATGCTCATAATAATCATACACAACTTTTTTTTCATATACTGTATGCACCTGTTTAGTAATACAATAGACTCTGGATGCTCAAGAATTTAAAAATATATAACTTGGAGTTTTTTAATGGGAAAGATGGATGAACAATGTAGACCAGTTTAATCTTGCTTAACTAAAAGGCCAGTTAAGTATTTGAAACAATGACTGCAGAACATGGGGAAAAAGTGCAATTATTGCAGAATAGTTATTCCAGTAACAAGAAGGACCAAAAATCTTGGTGGCCTAATGTAGCAACAATGTAATTCAAGATGGTGCTACATAAAAGTTCAATTAATTATTAAGTAATGGTCATTATAAATATGTTATAGGTATAGTATAAAACAAGCTGTATGTCAACTAGAAATATTTTTATAACTAGCACTACTAGTCACTACATATAAAGAAAACAAATTACCAATAGTAAATTAAACAATATATCACAAGAAATATTCAAAAATCTAAATCACATAGTAATAATCAAAAGTCAGTGAAATTTAAAAATGAGAAATCAACAGTAGAAACATAACATCTACTCTGAAATATATTTGGGATAAGAACCAATGATGTACAGTCTTCCAAATCACTACGAATTTATAGTAGAAGTTAAAATATATTACAATTAATAATAAAAATGTAATGTGCCCAAAATTATTGTGGGTAAAATAGTAGTTTCCAAAACACTCTGGTTTCAAACACCTATAATCAGAAAAAAATGAATACTAAGGATTAATGAGTTTCCCAATTTAAGGAATTAGATAAACAGAAATAGAAAAAACCTAAAGAAGGTAATCAACATTAAATTAAATATTAAGTACAAAATAATTAAATGAAAATAACATCAGAGACTAAACAATGAAGTTTTTAATGTGAAAGAATTGTAAATGCAAAACTTATGCAAAGGTATTTGGAAAGGTTCATTGACATTGAATAATGATTATGAAAAGTAAAGCCAGAAAGAGGAGTAAAGAGACCAAGGAGTATTTATATGGTGCTAGGGAAGGAAAGTAATTTTAAATAAGAACTAAGATGTGAAAGTCAAAAATTTTTTTAAAAAGAATGTGATTCTCTACAAGAACTTCCTTATAATGAAATATAATTACAATAAAAACAAGCCACAAAGTATTAATACTAACAAATAGTTGTTTTCTATAGCTTACATAATTTTTTAAAATCACTATGAAAAATAAAGAAAACTGTGAAAATTATAAACACATAGTGCACACACAAGTAATAGAAATGCCCAATATACATAAAGAGATGCTCAATTTAGCAAGAGTCATGAAAATGAAACTAAAATGGAAAAAAGTATCTCTTAATTGGTAAAGTGCAACATTAAGAGAGCCTATGAGGTGAAAAGAAACTAACTATTCTAACTACTAGGTTTGAAGATTGGGAAAAATTGTGTTTACACAACTTATGTACAAAAGCAGTATTTTTTTGCAATAAAATAAAATCAAAGAGTCTCTGTGTAAAAATGGATAAACATCCAATGAACTACTAATAGTTAAAATTGATGAACTATATCGGCTAGCACCTACATGAACAATTTTGAATAAAAATATAAAAGGAAGAAAGTTTCTGCAGAGGACAGAAAAATGTTAATAATATGATACTATTTATGTCCATTCAAACTCTTAAACTCTAGTCTACATTGCTTATAGACATAAATAACACATATAAGTCTTCTTGTGCATGGTAAACTCCCTCTTCAAGATAGAGCTTCAGCCGGGCACGGTGGCTCGTGCCTGTAAGCTTCAGCCTATGAAGAGGCTGGGGCTAGGGATCACGGTTTGAGTCCTGCACAGGGCAACACAGTGAGACCTTGTCCCAAAAAATAGCTGGGCTTGGTGGCGCATGCCTGTCATCCTAGCTACCTGGGGAGCAGAGGGTGGGGATTGCTTGAGTCCATGGTATCCCAGGCAACGTGAGTCTGTGGTTCCACAGGCAAAAATAGCGAAACATAGTCTCAAAAAAAAAAAAAAAAAAAAAAAGATAGAGCTTCAGGTGAAGGCAGAAAGATTAAGCTTCTGAGAGCATTAACCTAGGATTATTTCAAAGAAAAAGGCATCAGAATTAAACAAAGTGAAATGTTTATTAAGTCTCAGTGGTGTATATTGGATATCAATTTTCTTATTTACATGTTGGTGTATTTAAAAATTTTGACAATAAAATATTACTTTTAATAATGATAAAATATATCAGAAATTATTTCAATATTTTTATTAAATATCAAATCTCATTCCTAACAATTTTGAAAAAATACTCATTAGAAGCAAAATCTACACAGATAATAAATGTCTCTAAACCTAAATGTAATAGCATAATTTACAAATTATGTCTATGCAATCAACAGAAGAGTGACAACTAATTAAATTGTGCTATAGATAGATGATAGATAGATAGATAGATAGATAGATAGATAGATAGATAGACTCAATGCATCAATGTGCACTGTACTTTAAAGCATAATGGAAAATAGTTAGCATAAAATCTTATTACACTAAGAACAAAACTGTTGTTATTCCATGATTGCAGTTATATGAAACTAGAAGCTCATATCAGGAAAAAAAAAAAGAGTCTTAAATGAGTATAAATTATTTGAACATTAACACTTAAAGGAATAGGTAAATTATAATGTAGATTTGCATGGTAAAAGTATCAACATTACTAAGTAATGTAAGTCTTTGTTCTCAGCAGTGACAATTAACTTTAGAAAAGGATCCTGAAACTTGATCTATTGAGCTTGATTCTATATGGCATATTAGGAGACATCCAACACTCTCATCAGTTATTATTTGGTGAGTTAGGTTGTGACAAAGCAACATATTCTTTTTCCATACCAGAATGTAGTTAATGCCTGAAAATGCCTTGAAGTTCTAAATGAAGGAAATGATAGAATATCACTTGCAGAGCAATGACTGTCTAACATTAACAAAGAAATGAGAAAGTAGCAGAACTGCAAAGCTGACCTGATGCCAAGATCTGGGTGGCCGACTCACCAGCTTGCAGTTTTTCTGCAAACAGTGAGCAGGAGCTTCCTTTCACCACTTCCCATGCTAAACACAAGTGGCAAATATAACAATCATCTTCACCTTCACAGAGCAAGAATAAGTTCTTTGACTCTCTGACCACTTTCTACTTAAATAACAAAAGTTGTCAGAATCCTGTTTAACACAATGATATTTAATGCTATACTTAGAGTACCTCACTGAAATGGATACAAATCTATTCTTTTAAAAATGGATACAAATCTATTCTTTTAAAAAATAAACTAAAAAAACAGAAATCAAGTTTAAAGTGGAGTTATAATAGAGACATCTCAGAACAGTTTTTGTTATTTCAACTCTATGACATACAAAAGCTAAAGAAACATCAATAAAATGTATGGAATGATAAATCAATTGGATTTTATACAATCCCAAGTGGTAGCTTTAAGTAAGTCTTCCTCTTTTGTGTAAATTACCTTGAGCAGAGCTCTTTATGAAATAATGTGCCATTTACTGAAATCTTGTCTCAGCATTCTGCTCTGGTAGTGAATACATTCCATTAAGGTTGGCCCAATTACAGAGAATAAATGACTGCTTAAGGATAGATAGATAGAGAGAGAGAGATGATAGATAGATAGATAGATAGATAGATAGATAGATAGATAGATAGATAGATAGATAGATAGATAGATAGATAGATAGATAGATAGATAGATAGATAGATAGAGATATAGATTTTTTTCTGCTAACACAAAATTAAAATATCTTTCTTTGGGGAGATTGAGATTGTTGTTTCAAATGAGACTCTCTATGGCTACTTATGCTTTCAATTCTTGAAGAAGGATTTTTAAGCTCATTTTAATCCCTTCAGCCCTTTAGTTAATAGAACCTGGAATTATATGTAATTATGATATCACTGGAGTAGATATACATAGTCTTTTGACATATGTGTACCTCTCTAAATATTTGTACACATAATAAACTATAAATCAAAAATTAATTAATTAATTAATTATGGCCTATGGACAAGATGTGATTTCCATCAACTCTTTCCCCCCATTACTAATAAAACCATGTCAGATTATTTAAAATAACCTAGTTTAAAGTAAAGATTATAAACTGCGGTTTTACTTGAAAAAGCAATCATGGGTCTATAAGAGTAAAGGGGAAAATTTAGGACATGAGAGTGAGGAGATGAAGATAGTGACATCTAATCATATTGGTACATTACCTCACTAGTTACACATTCAAAAGTTAAACATAATCACATTCTAGGTGCCGAGGGTAATTTTCCAGACAAGACATGTGAACTCATACCATCTTGATCAGTTTCCAAGAGAAGGTTTAACTATTCATTTCTTTTGTCTTTCCTCAAGTCACTAACATGTTATCTTTCTCATATTTCTGCATTATGTTAGATCTGGAAAACAGAGTTGAGATAACCAGATCCTGTGAGAAGTCAGGAGTCAGAGTTTCTATGAATATAGTCTTGGTGTCATTTTATAGAGATGTCCAGAGAAGCGATGAAACAAAGAAAACAAGTAACATTTATTTAAAATCTTGAAGCATGGTAGAGTTGACTTATCTGGTGAGGCACAAACTTCTTCCAGTTCCTTATTGATATTTCCAAATCCCCTTACTTTCATTTTTAACTTCTTGTAATATCTTGTAATGTAACACCTTGCAATTTAGCAATTTATATAATCAGTTTTGAATGAATCGGGATGTATAGCACAAATTCAAATTGGCATCATTTTGAAACAAATTAATTGTGAAGTGCAGGTAAAACATTCAGTATATAAAATGAAAATTCAGTGGCTAAGATCAGAATGACATATATTTGAAAGTCAAAAGCTAAAAATGTGTGTCTGAATGAAACAAGGTAGACATAAAAATTAAAAAATTTTTTGAAATTAAAAAAAGAAAAGAAATAAGATATTAAAGAAAAAGGAGGAAAATACCAATAGTCAAATCTCTTTATTTTATAGTATTAGATGTAAAGATTTGAATAAGTAATTTTTCAAAGCTTTGGAGGCCTCGAGATTAGTATTGAAACTTTAAGTAGCAGTAAAATATCAGAAGTATTATTTACTTATCAAAAATCTAAAAGATGAGTACTCTGAAAAATATTTGTTATCCCACTGCCTTCCAGATAGAGATATTGAATATCTGAAAACTAACTTTCAATCTTTATTTAATGCTGAATACCAGATATAAACTCTTTCACTGGTTAGTTTTAATGATCCAAGACTTAAAAGGCCTGTACAGATGTGGTAGAGCTCATTTTTCTGGTGATAGCGCTACTGGCTAACATGAATGAAGAGATCTGGCAATCTGAAGATAATTATGGTAACTGAATACATGATTCAATGTTACTGAACCAAAATCAAAGTACAGAATATTTTCATTACCACAAGGATCGCTCATATTTCTTTTTCCTAATTATACCTATTTCCTTCCCAATTAGTCCTTAACCCAAGGCAAATATTAATATATTCTTTAAATTTGTAATTTTGTCACTTCAAAACAGTCATTGTATGGTCAGTTAGAGCTGCCACAACATAGTATCATGGACTGAATGACTTAAACAACTGAAAAGTATCTCCTTGCAACTCAGGATACTGAAAGTCCAGCATCAAGGTACTGGAAGAGCTTGTTTCTCCCAAGAGCCTCTTTTCTTCATTTGCATGTAACCATCTTCACCCTGTGTCTTCGCATGGCTTTCCTTATGTGTGTATCTGAATTTTAATCTCTTCATATATGGAAGTGCTGGCTAGGAATTTATACAAATATTGCGGGGAAGAAAAGTCAGCCACAACAGTTATGTGAATGAAATCATATAGTATATAATTTGGGGGATGTGGGGAACAAGGCTTTTTTTCACTCAGCATAATTCTCTGGTGAAGTTGTTGTACATTTTAATAATTTGTTCCCACTGTTTGCTAGGCAGTATTTCCATGGTATGAATATAGAAATTGAGTTATTTTCTCCTTAAAGAACATCAAAGTTGTTCCAATATTTAGGTCAATCTGAAAAAAAATCTGCTACTAACATTCATGTATGTATGTTTGTACGAATATATGTTTTCATTTCTGTATGATAAATGTTCAATGGAGTGAATAATTGTTGGTATATATGGCTTATGCTTATATTTTTAAGGAATATCAAAATGATTTTTAGACCACCATTTCATTTACATTTCTATTAGGAGTGTTTGAATGATTTGGTTTCTCTGTCCACTCAGTATATAGTTTGGATATTTTCTTCTAGGCTGTAGGTAATGTTTATCATTTTACCAGGGTTTTTTCAGAGCAATGTTTTTATTTCAATGAAGTTTGGTTAATCCTGTTTTCCTACTATGATCATGCTTTTGGTGTGAGAAGTTGAAGAACTCTAGGAATTATTTCTTTACTCTTTATTCTGAAATGTTCTCCAGACATTTTTTTCTAAAAGTTTTATAGTTCTACATTTATGTGCCTAATCATTTTGAGTTAATTCAGGTATAACTTGTGAGACTTAGGTCTATTTTCTTTCTCTTCTAACCTATGGATTTCCAGTGGCTCCAGGACCACTGAAAAGGTAACTTAACTCATTGAATTGCTTTCCTAACTTTATCAAAAATAAAAGATCAGTTGTGTATATGAATGTGAGTCTATTTTTAATTCTGGATTCTCTATTCTGTTCCATTGCTCTGTGTGTCTATTCTACCACAGTCATATGGTCTTAATTATCATGACTATATGTGGTCTTAACACCAGGCAAAGTGATTCCTCCCACTTTATTCTTTTTAAACATCATTTTAGCTATTCAAATTCTTTTTGGCTGGGCATGGTGGTGCATGCCTGTGAGCAGCAGCCTAGGAAGTCACAGCCAGAGCCAGGGATCAAGGTTCGAGTCCCACCAGGGGCACATAGCAAGACCTAGTGCCAAAAAAAAAAAAAAAAAAAAAATAGCTGGGGATGGTGGCACATGCCTGTAATCCCAGCTACCTGGAAAACTGAGTCTGGGGATTGCTTGAGTTTGTGGTACCCAACGTGAGCCTGTAGTTCCACAGGCAAATATAACTAGGCGTAGTCTCAAAAAAAAAAAAAAAGTCTTTTGCCTTTCCACATAAACTTTAGACTGATCCATATATAAAAAACTGCACAGAATACTAATACAAAGTTTTCTATACCTGTCTATTCTTGATTAAAACTTACACATTGAGTCTTCCAACCATAAACATACTATAGCTGTCCTTTCATTTAGATTTTTTTTAATTTTCATATAGTTTTCAGTGTATTGGCACTGTAAATATTGCTATATTTATGCCTTTCATTTCCTCAGATTGTACATGATATTGTATTCCCAACATTGTATCCACAAATCCATTGCTAGTATTAAAATAATTGATTATTTTAATTTATCTTATAACATGTAATTTTTCAACTCACTGATTTTTTAAAGATTCCTTTAGAATTCTTATATACATAGTAATGTTTCCTACCAGTGAAAATAGTTGTATTTCTTCCTCTGTGTAACTTTTTCTTTTCTTTAAAGCTATAACTTCTAGTACTATGTTGAATTAGAGTGATGACAAATGTAACTGTCTGTTACAAATCTCAGGAGGGAGAATTCAGATTTCTACCAATGAGGAAAATATAACCTTAGTATTTTGTAGATGTTCTTTATCAAACAGGAAATTCCCTTTTATCTGCATTTTTCGAAGAGGTTTTCTTTTACTCAAGTATGTGTCAAACTATTTTTCTATGTCATTCTAGATGCACATGTGATTTTTTATTATTTAGTTATTATAATAGATTGATGATTACTAGTCTTAATATCTCTGAAATAAATACCACTTGAATATTTTTCTTATATATTGTTCAGTCCATCTGTTAATATTTGATTGAGGATTTCTGTATCAATATTCATGAAGCACATGGTCTGTAATTTTTTAAACATTTTATCTTGTATGGTATAGCTTTAGTATAATGCTGGCTTCATAAAATAAATTGGAATGTCTTCCCTCTTCATCTCTCTTCTGAAATAGGAATACAATATTTTAATGTATGGGATTAATATCAAGTATTCTATGACAGCTTAGTAGAATTCTCTAGTGTAACCATGTGGGACTTGGAGCTGTTTTCAGTGGGGGTGAAGAGAATTATATGAATTAAATATATTTTAGAACTATAGTTCTATAAAAATGATCTATTTCATAAGTCATTAGCTATTTCATTAACTATTAATGCTATAGTTTAAAAAATATTTCTAGTTTTCCCCAGTTTTTCATGATTTTAGATGTTTGGCCTTTTTTCAGACCCAATAAGTCTCAACCCAATCAGGGGGTGGAGGAGTAATGTCCTGTCACTGATAGGAGGGTAGCTCATGTTTGATTCTAAAATGATGCCACCAATATCTCTCCTTTCTGGGATTCCAGACCTAAGTACCTGCAGTTTGCACACTGTCACTGCTCTTCTCAAAGTCCACCCCAGTGTTCTGTTCTTTTTCCCTTCTTCCACACTGGACCCAACCCACTGGGAACACTTTAGTTCCCTGCACATATATTTCCTTAGTCAAGGGTGTGACCACCACACCTTTCAACTCTCCCCTCTCTGGGTCCAAATGGGAACCATGTCATCAAACATTTCTGTCCACCCACTTCTTGTTTAATAAATATGAATCTCTTCATTGTCCCTTCTGGTACGGTCTATTATTTTAGTTTTGTCCCTCGTCAAACAGCAACTAGTTTATAGCCCTTGATTAAGTCAGTTTACAGATTATTTTCCTGAGAGCAACACAAAAAACCTCTAATGGTATGGTCTTGAAAACATCCACCACACCTAACTACCACAGGATTGCTTCTTTTGGAATGTCAGGCTTATATGTACTTATGCCACTCTCCTGAGATAAAGTCAAGATTCAGGACTTTGATCTCATGTCAACTCATCTCTGAATAAACTTCACTTAATATTAGTCCATGTATGGAAAACATTGGTCATGTTAGGGGGCTGTGGCCCCCAGTACTGGTGCTAATGCGTTAAAATAGCTATTTTAGCATTGGTGGGTGGAGACTTGGAGAAGGGTGTTAAGCCTTCTCGCTAGAAAAGAGGATTAAATGATCAGGGAGGGAATAGAGAAAAAGAAGGGAAAGAGACAGAAGAGAATGGAAGAGATCAGAGGAGAACAGAGAAGAAAGGTACAGAGAGAAGAAGCAGGGAGGTTGGGAGGCCTCAGAGCTGCATGT
Source organism: Uropsilus gracilis (assembly GCA_004024945.1). Classification (NCBI taxonomy): domain Eukaryota; kingdom Metazoa; phylum Chordata; class Mammalia; order Eulipotyphla; family Talpidae; genus Uropsilus; species Uropsilus gracilis. The sequence goes on along the minus strand of PVHY01001909.1, from coordinate 27,896 downwards.
AGGGCAGCAGGGGGGGGAAAGAAAGCCAAGTCGTGGACTTCCATTACCAGTCTGGTCTGGTGAGGAACCCAGGGAAGCATGTTAGAGAAAATTGTGGCCTGTGTGAGCTGCCTCAGAAACGTGGTACTTGGAAACTTGGTTTAATTTTAAAACTGCGAAGCTTGGAAGTCTTTTGGAGAACTGAAGAGAGTTTGCTGTGTTGCCATTTCCAACATGAGACATTTGAAGCACTTGTTATGTGGAACGTGGAAGCAGGTTGAGAGATGGAGCTTCAGATAAAAGGAACACCTCCTATCTCTCTAGTCCCCTCTGGCATACTAGAGGGTGGTCGATAGTACATCTCTTACCTGTAACCCAGCTTCCTAACTTCTTTGGAATGCCCCAAAAGACATACGACCTGTTAGTAATGACTGTTACCCCCAAAGGTGAATTCTCCTGTTATTGCACATCCCTGCATCCAGCTTGCTGCATGTCATGTATGCTTTGCTACTTCCTCATTATCACATTGTAACATTTCCTGGCAGGGATATAAAAGTGGCATCTTGACTTCATTAAAGTGGGACCTTGACATGCTTCCCAGGATTCCTGTTCTGTGGGCTAGCTTCAGAGATTGCTATCCATCTCTTCCATCTCAATTTCTTCTTCATTCCACATGTGACTCCTAACAAAAGGCACCCAACATGGGGCACAGTTGATGGGAACTCATACGTGTGACTTTTACTTTTAAATTGCCTGTCTAGTCCTCGTTTCTTTTTTGGGAGCTGAGTGGCCCCTCGAGCTCACTAAAACTGAGTGGCGATGTGTAAGCAACCACATAGCCTATGTTACGTGAGAGGGGCTCACCTCTGACCTGAGGTGACATTGAACCCACTCGGTAAACCCCTTTATCTTATTCCAAACTTTTACGAAGAAGAAATAAAAGGCTAAAAAAGCCACAGCTGCCTAGGAGCAGTAAACGGAAAAAGAGCTGGAGTGACCAAGATGGCCGGCGAAGAGCTCCAGGACTGGTGAGCATGGGACAACTCTAGGGGAAAAGAGAGAGATAAGATAAAAAAGTTATAAAAATAATGAGGCAGAGTCTGCCTTGATTTGTTACCCAGGACTAGGGGAACACAGTACAAAATCTATGACATCTGGGATTAACGTAAGAGATCTCGTAAAAGACCACCCAGAGGCGATAAAATTCTTAACATCATGGTCAGTCATATAGTACCTTCTCCTAGGAGAAGGGAGAACTCTGATTTAGACAGCCTTATCACATCAGCAACATCTGATAAGAACGAGCAGAGTACAGTGACTGCTAAGACCAGCAGTAAGTAAAAACTATGAAAAATAATTCTAGTAAAAATCAGGAATACTGATTTTTATCAGTCCACGAGGTAGGTGAGTAAAGAAACCCTACTAGAGAAACAAACATCTAAAAATCAAGTCCATTCATAGCGCGCTCCAAATAAAAGTGAGCCGCAAGAAGCATTTTAAAATCTGTGCGACAAGTGTAAAGCTCTACACCTGTGTAAACAAGGTAGAAAAACAAAAAACCCAAAATAAAAAGATCAGAGATATTTTAATACGCTCTCATGCCACAACAACCACAAATGGTGCTACTTCTAAAATAAAGTCAGTCTTAAAAAATTACAGGAAACGTATTATTAGATTCAAAAAAACTCAGAGCATTGAAATGCGGGCTTACCACCATGGTGCATTTCAATGTGGACAATTTGGGACCTTTTGGGAGACACTCTAAGTCAACTTCCAAAATCTGAAGTCTTTTTTGTTCCCAGTGCAAAAAGTTCATTACTGGGCCAGTAACAATCATCTTAAAATAACCCACTTAGAAAAACCGCAAGAAGGGGCAATCAATTAACCTAGTCCCCAGAGGGGGAATAGAAAAGAGCAAGCGCTCTGGCTTCACTACCTGTAGTTACTCTCTCCAACAGTCCAGCAAAGCTTGTTCCATGATTATCAATATAAATGAAGTACTATTCTCTGGAAAAATTGAAGCTTTATGCAGAAAAAACAGTTTTAAGTTCAGTTAATTGTCTTAAGAACCAATAACTTTTCCTACCCCAAGGCAGTCAGGGTGGAGCAGCTAAAACAGTTTTTTGAAACAGAGATTTAAGAAAAAAATCCCATAAAAGACATAAATTCAAAAAATCTGTTAGGTATCCCATAGAAAAATAATCCTTCTCTTGTCAAAATCACAATTATAGGTAAAATTTTGCTCACATACGCGGAACCTATCAAAATGAACAAAAGCTTTTCACAGGTATGATAAATTCAAAAGTTAGTTAACTAGAAATCACTCCTGTAAAAGGTATAAAAGATAAAAAATTTTAAGTATTTAAGGCATTCAATGACAAGAGGTATACCAATTCCTCAAAAGCTAAAATCAACACTAAGTAACAAATATGTTCAAAACCTGTCTTTTGACCTCTACCTGGCTAATTTCAGTCGGTAAAACAGAAGATTCTTAATCTCAGGGCCTTAGACTTGAGCACCATCTTAAAAAGCAAAAATCACGCTTATATCATAATCCAAAATTTTCTACAGTGGTTACTACAAAAATATCCTTTGTTAAAAGTATTGCTAAAATTGAATGTATGCAGCTTAAACAATTGGTATTTAAAAAGTCAAATACAAAACTGTTCTCTATCTGTGAACATTTTGTTTTACTTAACATAATTATGAAATAAAAAGGTTAAAATTTCAAAAAGTTCCTAAAAATTTTTAAAAACCATAAAAATAGCTCTTCAAAAGATATACTGCTCAAATCCTAATTTCTAAACAATTCTTAAAACTCTTAAAAACAAAAACAAGATTTTTCAAAAGATATAATTTGCTAAAATCCTAATTATTACAAATTCTAGAGTCTTCAAAAGTATAAAAATAACCTTTTTAAAAAATGATACTATATCTTAAAATAAAACTGTCAAGGTATTTAAGTTAATTCTCAAAATTGTTAAAATTTTAAAAAACTTAAAAACTACATTGTTAAAATAATAAGATAAATATTTTTGAGTTCACAAATGTGTCCGTAAAAAACATTAAGATACAAAGTTGTAAATTTTTAGTAATTCAATTTCTAATGTTTGTTTTCTAGTATAATTCACATCAAAAATAATCTCTTCACGTAAGTTAAAGTTTGGTCTATTTTATAGGATCTGGCTTTAAAATTACCTAATAAATTGACTGCAAAATCCACAGTTTAAAGTACTTTAAAGATTTTTTTTTTCCCCTCCTCTGACTTGGGAGACAAAAACAGGACAAGCACCACACACACACACACACAAGATTCTTAGATAAAAAGAGGCTTGTTTCCCTCCCTTAACAACAAAACTGTTAACATTCTTAGCTTGGAGATTTAAAACTAAAAAACAAAGGTTAAAAAAATATTAATGTGTACATCTAGTAATTACTAGTATAGTACATATACTAACTACTAAAACAATTAAGTTAAAAATATATAATCATACTAGTATTTACAAATTTAAATTTCTATAGTAAAACATAAATATTAAACCCCTATAAAAAAAAGACAATACATTTAAACACACTATTAAATGTTGTTTGGCCTATACAGTAATACAATTCATATTAAAAGTCATAAAAGATAAAATAAATATATAAAATAACTAATCCTTTAGTAATAATGTCAATTCATTAAAAGGTAAATGCTAACTAAAGTCATAGGTGCTCTCAAATGTCATGTACTAACATTAATGTAACTAACATTGAGGAAATTGAAATATTTCCTAAAAAACTGCAAGAACCATTTAAACTAAAATATATAACTTCATTTGGCAAAAAACATTCAGACTTAATTACACCACCCTTCAAAAATTGGTAACAAAGTTAATTCTGATTATCAAGATGAGATTAAGGTTATCCTCTCCGGATGTGACTTCCATAACTTCCCAAATAACCAGTTAGTTATCTTAACTGCCAACTCTGACCTACCAATTAGTTCCATCCCCAATGGATGGAACTTTGTAATGGAACTTAACAATTTGTAAAGGTAATTCAGATGCTTTCAGATAAAAAAGGCTTTAGTAAAAACCTCTTAGAATTAATTTATAAAGGTATAAGTTTTTTTAAAAATTGTTAAACACCGATATAAACATTTCTGTCTTCCATAATATCTGTGGCCATCACAGTAGCCTATTAAAATATGTCCCAAAACAATTAGATAAAATTAAAATATAAGGTTTCTGACAAAGTTAAAAACAGTCAAAAATAGCTACTATTTTAAAAATGCTGAGTAAAAATAAAAGTAAACACTAATAATATAACAAATTTAAAAGATGTTTATAAAATTGAAACATTTTAGCCCAACTCAACTTTATGCTAGTAAACAGCTAGAGGTCTAAAAATGCTTCTACTAATTAAATCAAAAAGTAAGTTGCTTAAATATAAAAAGGGAAAAAGGAACCAATCTCAAGTTAAAATCTCCATGTCACTCTTGCAAAAATATTACTAGCCATTAACATTTTCTCAAACAGAGTTCCACAAGTCAAAAACATCTGTTAAAAACTCATTTTACTAAAAATTCATAAAAACGAAACAAAATGTAAAGTTAAGCCAGCCCATAGGACAAGGCACAGGAAAAAATACCAAAAAACAAAAAACCTGCTGACCAAACAACCAGTCCAGTAAAAAAGTGTAGGTTGGGAGGGAGGTTTCTATTTATCTCATTACAGAAAAAAAAGAGGATGATGACTCCATCCTCCAGTCAAACCTGTCTAATGTCAGAAATGACAAGAAGACAAACAAACTTCAAAACCCGGTTGCATGGGAAATGGTAAAGGGGTTGATTGACCAAGTCCAAAAAATGGGGAAAAAACAGATTTGAAACTGGAGGTACCAATGATATACCTAATTCAATTTGTACTGTACCTCAAAATATCAGATTCAATAGTTCAAAAAAATTTTTATTTGTATGTTTCCTTCACCCAGATTTTTTTTTAAAAGTCCTACAAAGATAAGAACAAAGACTGCATTCTTTTGGTATAAACTTGCTGGATGAGAGTAGTACATGTAATTTAAGTTAAAGATGTGATTTTTTAAAAAAAATTAGGGCTCATAACAAAAATGGACACATCATTTTCCTCCCCAGCTGCAACGCCAACATGGCAAAAATGCATCCCTAGGTGGAGTCATCTCACCACCCAAAACTTCACAGTTCTGGGTGGATTAGAGTATCCACTATCCTAAGGTTCTCTCATTCTAGCCTCACTAACAATCTAAACTTTTCAGATCCTTGCAACAAATCTACTGGCACCTCACATGTTCTGTGCAAGGCATAAGACCACTGATAATTTAGGACAATTCCATAACAAAAATCAAAAGCGGTAACTATACCCTTCATGTACAACAGAAGGTTAATAACAGCAATGTGCCAGTGCTAACTTGTGTTATATATATATTGAGATATATATATCTATATATATATATCACCTTATATATAGTGAATTTATATTGCTACTTTATATATAGTGAATCTATATTGCTTATATATAGTGAATCTATGTATATATAGTGAATCTTATATATAGTGAATCTATATATATATAGTGAATCTTATATATAGTGAATATATATAGTGAATCTATATTGCTACTTTTATATAGAGTGAATCTATATTGCCACCTTATATATAGTGAATCTATATTGCTACTTTTAATATGACCACTATTTTGGGGATAAGGTTTTATCACCTCATGTCTAAATTCTTCCAAAAGTGGATACTTTCACCTTCTTTTGCTTCATCCCTCTTAACAAGTTTTGATTTCAGTTCATCTTAATGAACTATGGTCAGATGTTTATCCAAGGCTCATGGTAGATGTCGTGACCTACATACTAAAGCACCAATGATAAACATTCTTTACAACCCTAGTGTCATTGATATCTGTGCTCATCACCCTGGTCACAGCCACTGTTACAGTGGTCTTCTGTTGTGCTGAGATCTAAACAGCTGAACGAACGTCTCAATGATAAACAACACAAGTGTCATCTATGATTCAAAAATTGGCCAGCAGATATCACCTACAGCATGAGATTGACTAATTGCAAAAAGAAAATTGGACTCTATACAAATTGTTTTGAGACAATTGCATCCCTAAACTTGCTTAATTTTGTCTTCGTTTAACCCTTTGAATTGGGGAGCTCATTTAATTTGTAAGATGTTGATTGATACTGTTATGCCTACAATTATTATTCTCTTGCTATGATTAATGTGAATCTCCCACCAGCCTGTTAAGGTCTCGTGGGTCCTTTTTAAAAGTTAAAAAAGAGGGAAATGTGGAACATGGAACCAGGTTGAGAGATGGAGCTTCAGATAAGAGGAACACCTTCTATCTCTCTAGCCCCCTCTGGCACACTAGAGGGTGGTTGATAGTACATCTCTCATCTGTAACCCAGCTTCCTACCTTCTTTGGAATGTCCCAAGAGAAATATGACCTGTTAGTAATGACTGTTACCCCCAAAGGTAAATTCTTCTGTTATCACACATCCCTGCATCCTGCCTGCTGCATGTCATGTATGCTTTGCTACTTCTTCATTACATCATTGTAACATTTCCTGGCTGGAATATATATGTGGCATCTCAACTTCATTAAAGTTGGACCTTGACATGCTTCCCAGGATCCTCATTCTGTAGGTTAGCCTCACAGATTGCTATCCATCTCTTACATCTCAATTTCTTCTTCATTCCACATGTGACTCCTAACATCACTGTGCTGCTGTATTGAGTGAGTTTTGCTGATGCCAGACCATTTTGGAGTTGGAGCTGAACGAACACCCAAGATGTGCCTTTTGGAGAAGAATTGATGACACCATCCTGGTTTTCCTGGTTGGATTTGAATCTCTTGTTTTTGAAAAAGGATTGATAACTCCATCTTGTGAGGGCGCCATCTTGACTTCTTCTGGCTTGGAGTGAGTGGAGCTATCTTTGAATAATGAGTGGTGATGCCATCTTAACTCTTTCATCCAGCTTAAGTTGGGACAGTCACTATTTTGTGGACACACATTGCTGCTGAAGCCATGTGCGCTTTGGACTAGAGACTAGACTGTGTGATGAGATTACTAAAGGGGTGCCCTTGTACTCCTTAGTGACTCTTGTCTCATTTTAATAAATATATTTGTTTTTGCCTCCCTCTTGCAGTTTATGTGGTCTTGCTACTGGATGTGTGGGCTGGGAAGAACCTGGTGTGTGGCTGGCTTTAAAGGGCCAGCTGTTCCCCTTTGTAAGTTTGATTAGCACCCTGTTTTGTCTCTTTGCCACCCAATTTCAGTCACAATGGAAATTATGTTCTTACTGTTTCTTTGAATACATAAGTAACTCTATGGCACTCTAAAATCTAAGTTACTGCTTTAAATTAACAAAGAGACACACTCTCAACAAGACATACCTCTGCAAGGTCATGAAGCATCAAACAGATAATGTTTCTTTCAACAGATAGCATATATTTTTCTACACATCACAGACAACCTGAAAAATGGTGATTTAGATTAAAAATCAGTTTCATCTTATAAATAAGAAATTGCTGATCTACTAACTAATTTCATGGAGCCATCAAAATCCAGTTACCTCCTAGATGTGACTGTAAATAGAATTGTTTTCTCTATTTCTTCCTCTACTTTGTTCTTTCAGTTTAGGAATACAACCAATTTTTGTGTGTCATCATTATAGACTACTACTACATTGAACTGATGTATTATTTCTAATAGTGTTTTAGTGGAGTTTTGGGGGTTTTCTATGTACATAATCATATTATTGCAAATATTAACCATATTATTGCAATATTAACCATCCTTACTTGGATTCCCTTTTAATGCCTTTCCCTTGCCTTGTTGCTCTAGTCAGGACTTCTAATTCAGTATTACATAAAGTGATGAGAGTGGATATTTTCATCCTGTACCCAATCTCATGGAAAACCTTCTAGTTTTTGATCATTCAGTAGGATGTTATCTAAAAGTCTGTCACATATGACCTCAAGCTTTATGGTCAGTCTTTATTTGCATATGCCTTTCATCCTCAAGTTTTCCCCTTGATTACTCAAAATTTTCATAATTTTACTCTGACTAAAAAAAAAAAGCAACCATTTGAGATGATGCATTCCCAATGAAAAAGGAGAATGCCATTTTCCATAAAATGTTCCAAAATTGAGTAACTAAAGGAGGAAAAGAAAGTATGTATTGCTATTCTGATATCTGACATCACTATTGTCTGAGACTTGACAAAGCATAGCACTGACTTATAGGGAACCAAAAGTTAAGAGTCTTGAAAATTTGCAGTCAAAAACATGGATAAGACAATATAGAGAAGCAGGTTTCCCTTAGAAACACATGATGACAGAGACAAAAAGGGAAATTGTAATAATTAGGCCTCTTTGTAGGTCTCTTTGTCATACTACCTTCCCCATAGGGATATGTATTTATTGCCAGATGGAAATGGACACCTAAGATTTCCTAGTATTTGACACTGGTTTTATGAACACTCATAGAAACTCTCTGATTGGCTGGCAGAGATGAAAGTCTTGCCTCCTTACTGTTTCTCTGCCCTGAGACCAGACCGAGGTAACTGATGAAAGTCCAGCAGGGTAGGAGTCCAGGCTAACCACTAGGCCTTGGCTTGTGTGACCAGAAGCATGATCACAGGTTTCTCTGCAGTGCTTCAGTAGAGCCCAGTCATTATTACATAAGTACTTTCTCTTTTGCTGGGTTGTTCTAGCCTTTTCCTTTGGCAATAAAGAGCAGACTTTTCTGGTGCTTTTTAGGTGCCACCTTTTATTTCCAGCCTGTTACTTTTCAAGGTCTACTGTAGGACATGAGAGTCAAAAAGAAGAGTTGGGTTGAAAGTTCTTTAGAAAATCTACCTTCCTTTTTCTACCTTTTAGCATAATAAGAAATTTTATAAGTAGTATCTGGGATTTCTCATTTTACTTAGCAGAAGAATAGGGAAAAGTATATCTTTAACATTCTCAAACAAAAGTTGGTTGGAGTCTTACACATTTTTTATTTCTGGAGAGTAGAATTACTACATGTTACAAAAAAATTTTTTCCTCTTATAATTCACCTTGTTTTAAGAAAATATAAAGGTCTCAGACATTAAGAATGTTAATTTCAATATATTTTGGTCAATTTAACTTCCCTTCTATATAAATTGAAAGACTTATGACTAAACTAATAGTTCAATTCTTTTATCATTTTTTCTGAAGCAAGTGGTAAATCCTAAGATGAATATTGAGACTATCTAAAACAAATTATTACATTTAAAAACAAGAATAAATCCATTTTTAGAATTCAGTATTGCAGATTGTCTCCTGAACAATTTACTTGCTTCCTAAAAGAATGTTCTGTCATTTGGTAGAAGATAAAGGAGGATTACATTCATTAGAAGAAATTTGGTTTCATTTCTTTAGACATGTGACTATTTTCAGATGTATCATTAAGGGGCATGACCATTCTAAGGTCATGTCTGATTTTTTAAGAGTCTAAATAGTCCGTATTATTACAAGTGTCCTGAACAGAAAGGAGCCCACTTCTGGTCCTTGAGCTGTGTGGATTTTACCTCAGTCTGAAAGTTATGTCTCAGTCACTGTAGCCAGTATGGAGTGAATTCTGAAACCAACTCGAGGTTCATCTTTGCCTCTCTATCTCTCACACGTTCTCCTCTCTGGGTCATCAAGGCAGCTCAGCAATCTATGATGAACACCTCTTCTCCACTTTCATCCAGTTCCCTGACCTTCAAAGAGTGGAAGGCTGGGAGCCCCAAAAGGGTCAACAGAAACTTGCTTCTGCTCTGGATCCTGATGCCCCATCAGCTCTCCTCTCAGCTTATCTCCAGATCCTCCTCCAAATTCTCCACCCCCCAGTCCTTGCACATTTCTCTTTTATCCCCTTTTTCTTGCTACTCCTCCCACCATAATCCTGATGATGGGATTATCAACTGCACTCGCTTGGTTCAGTTATGATCTCTTCCCAGAGTTTTGGAACACTTGCACAGGGAGTTAAATTAGTATAACAGTGTTGACCAAGCCCTACTTAAGATTTACAGTGTCAAGGTAAGAAAAGAGATTAACCTTCTATCTGGCTTCAGATCATTCTTAACCTCTATGTCTTTTAAACTCAGGCAATGATAATGCCCAAATTCTACCAACAGGCAGCACTGCCCACATTGGGGTACTGGCTTCAAAATGATGTATTTTATTAATTCTGAGATGCATTTTCTTTCCACATATTAGTATCACTTCTAATTAGACCAATTCTCCAGTTGTGGGGGAATGGCTATTGTCATTGTCCACAACTGTGCAATGCAAGAGTGGCGTATGCAGTTAGGATTTCCATACTTAGGTGAGAATTGCTAAACATTACTGTAGCCCTTTTTCAGTTCTAAGGAACTTAATAATGACTGTGAGAATAGGTGGAAATTGTATTAAAGTGAAGGGTTTTATATTCATGACTCTAGATAGGAAAGTGACTCAAAATTTCAACCTCTAAATATAAATATTTTTAAAGGAAATTCTTGGCCAATTTATTTCATGTTTATTTTATAAATGCACAGAAATAATATCTAATCTAATCAAATTTCATAAAACATATTATTCAATAAGTATTGAAAAAATTCCGTGTGATAAGAAAACGTGCATTGCAGCTCAGCTGGCAATGTGAGTATTCTTTGTAGTTCTTCATAATGGGCAATTTCCTTAATAGTGTTGAAATCGGGTGGCAAAAGAAACAAAATGGGGTGTTTACCACAACCTACAAAAGGGAGCAGTTGGCCCTTTAAAGCCAGCCACACTCCAGGATCTTTCCAGCCCATCCATGCAGTAGCAAGACACATAAACTTTAAAAGGGAGGCAAAAACAAATTTACTTATTAAAAGATAAATTGGAAAAGAGTCACTGAAGAGTGCAACGGAACCACTTTGGTAATCTTACCACACAGTCCAGACTCTCATCCAAAAAACACATGATTGCAGCAGCCATGTGCATCCACAAAATGGCAGCTACCCAACCCTAAGCTGGATGAAGGAGTTAAAATGGCGCCACCACGCCTTCTTCAAAGGCACAGCTCCACTCACTCCAAACCAGAAGAAGCCAAGATGGCATCATTGATCCTTCTGCAAAAGCAGGAGAGTCAAATCCAATGAGGAAAACCAGGATGACACTATCAATTCTTCTCCGAAAGATACAGCTCTGGCATTCTTTCAACTCCAACTCCAAAATGACCTGGCATCAGCAAAACTCACTCAATACAGAAACAGCAAACACTTCAGACATCTCATCAAAAACGGCAACAAAGCAAATTCTCTTCAGTTCTCCAGGAGACTTCCAAACTTCGGAGTTTTAAAATTAAACCAAGTTTTCAGGTACTAAATTTCCAAATCAGCCTATACAAGTTACAAATTTTTCTAACATGGGCCGATGATCCTAGAGAAGGACCCTGCTGTGGCACATGGCCCAGGCAGCTCTGAGGCCTTCCAGCCTCTCTGATGCTCCTCTCCGCTCTCCTCCCCTTCCTTCCCCATTCTCTTCTGTTTTCTTCTGTCTCTTTCTATGTCTTCTTCCTCTGTCCCCTTCCTAATCTTTTAATCCTATTTTCTCAAGAGAAGCCTTAACTTCCCTTCTTCAAGTCTCCATCCACCAATGAACAATAGTTGCTATTTTAATGCAGCACCATCAGTACTTGGGGCAACAGCCCCCTAACAGGGTTTTAGTGTGTGTGTGTGTGTGTGTGTGTGTGTGTGTGTGTATACACTAACTTGATTTTGTAGAACTTTGACTAATAGAAAACAATAGATCCTTTGCTTATAGCCCTAGAATTGTTTTGCATTCAAATCTATATGTAAATATATAGAAATATTGTACATCAATTTATATATTTAACTAAAATGAAATAATATATATGTTACATTTAGTACTTATAGTATATTTAGTAAACCTAAATACTTATAATATAAGATAAATATATATCTATATACTGCTGTATACTGTATGTGGTATATACAGTGTAAGCATGCTTCATTTTAGATATCAATATTTTAAGTCTAAAATGTAAAATTTTAGTTATCTAAAGGGATTCTCAATGGATTTCCTTTGTGAATGCATGGGTTTAATCTTCAATGCAATGTTAGGTCAGAATATCCTGGAACATTTTTCTTATAGATCCTCTTAATAAAACACTTTGGAACATGGTTTCAGTAATATTACTCTGACTTATTTTATGCCATGATGTACTGATGTGTTTTCTAACTTTCTACACATTGTATTATTTAACATGTCATCAAACACCTATTCCTGTTAACAGTCTTATGGATGTATGCCATTTGCCAAAACAGCTGCTACAAATTGACACTATGTCAAGACTGTTTTATTTAGTATATTTTAGTTAATGTACAACCCTATCTAAATGTGGTTGTTCACTAAATGCTCATTGAATAGGCTCACACATTAGCTTCATTTCCAAAATGTTGACGAAAGACACCATAGCAATGGAGCAGGGTTGTTGCTGGGACCTACTATACTCATCATACTATATATTACCATATTTATTACTTAATCAAGCCTGAGAAAAATCAGTCCTTTTATTGAAAATAACCAGTAGGATGAGAATTCAACTTGAGGAATTTTAAGTACATCTCTGATTTAATTGCCTATTCTTTTTGACTTCACAAATTTTGTTTTCTTTCCAAATTGTATCAATTATCTATTTCAATCTTTCATGTTTTTTGTTTATGCTACCAAAATACTCTGAATCATGTAGGAAGCTTATTTTTTTCCCAATATATCCTTTAATAAGCTATTGTTTTATATGTTAGATGATAACATGCATAATTAAAGAAGTAATTAAAAGCATTTTTCCTTGGCAGATTTCCCTTAACACATGTCAATATTTTTTTTAAACAAAATTTCCAGAAAATGGAATGGGATATATGATCTTTTTGTCCAGGCAGTGCCATATACTCACTGAAAATGCCTACTATATGCACATGCACATATTGTTTACCTACATATTGGAAACAAAATGCAAATTTCACATACCTTCCAGGGATCAGGAGCTGAGTAGTTGAACACCTAGAAAATAATCTGCATTAAGATGATGGATGTCTATAAGATGCTCTCCAACATCATAATTAAATTTCTAATGTAAAAGGACAGAGAAGAAGGAGGGATAAAAGGAGCCAGGCCAAGTAGAATTAAGAAAAGTTTATTGCTGCAGGCTCCTGGCTAGGTTTGTTGACTGCAGGGCGGGAGCGGGGGGAGGGGCTGTTAGTGAAGTCACATGCCCATGAATTTGCCATGAATTTGGTGTCTGTTTTTATAAGGGCAGGGACATGAGGGATGGGTTTGCTAGTTGGTGGGCAAAGTCCACAGGCACGTAAGGTTATTAGCTGGGTGAGATGGGCTAGGCTGACAGCAGTTTCAGTTATAGCCAGAGGGTAAGATTTGGGTTGGGTGGTGTCCATAGAGAATTTACCCAGCATCTCTTATCCAGCATCCTTAATCCTGTCATGGGTAGTGGCTCCCAGTTCCCTTACTCTGACCTATCATACTGTTTGAAGAATTTGATAGGGAATAGAAGGAAATGTGTTATATAAGGAAATAGAAAGAGGGGTACTTTAAATTATAAATTCTTTCTACAAGTATCTACACAGAAAATAAATTATAAGTGATTCACTACTTATAATTCACTACTTATAACAAAAAGTTACTTTTGTATCAGTAGTAAAAGTGTGATTTTCCCATGTCATTAATTACCCATACAAAGCATTTGTGTTTTTTGCAGTGTCTCATTATATAATTCAATATACAGCTTTTGTCCCAAAACGGATGAAAAGTTGTTCACTTAACGCAAGTGGAGCAGGTTAAATGAGAAGAGTAACTATACAGACAGTGAAGCTCTCAAATTTTAAAGTGCAGGATTTCCTGTTTGTTTTGTTTGTGCATTGGTTGTAGGTACAGAATGGTAATGTATATCAGAGGTGTAAATCTATGCTGTTAAATCACATGCAGCATTATCTCAGTATAAAATAATTTAATAAAAATAGAATAAAGTGGATCTCTCTCTCTTCACTTCCCTTCCTCTCTCCCCCTGACTCACATCCCCAAGAAGCCCCCCACACCTTTAATCCTTTCTTCAAGATTGCTTATTTATCTTTTCTAAATGATAAGAGCAATTCAGGTTTTATTTGGTAGAAAATTGACCAATAGCAATGAAAAGGTCACCTGCAACTCAGGCTACAAGTGATAAAAATTTAGTGGTTAAGATTAACAGAGACTGGAAGGAAAACTGGAAAAAATAGAAATCAAGATTTATGGACATGAAGCTATTCAAGCAAACCCAAAGTTTAGCAGTCTTTTAGAAATCAAATTGATGATGAGAAAATGCAGAGGTTGGCAGGGCCTCCTGAGGCACAGACAGGGGACTCTGAAATGTATTTTTAGCAGACTATGAAGGGTCTCAGAATAGATAACTGAAATTTTTAACACTACATCATAATGTGTCACCAATTCCTCGAGAAACTCAGTTACCAAACATTCCAAATAAAATGAGTGCCTCTTGTTGAAGCACAAAAAAACTTGAGTGACATGAAAAGCTAAATTGGCTTTCAAATTTCAGGAAAGTGTTTTCAAACTCTCATAAACTCTATAGATAAGTACCTGCTCCCTGTGAAAGGCAATTGAGTAGATTAAAAAGAAAAAAGTTCAAGACTGTTCTGATGACAGATATACATTTTTTTGTAATTATTGGAGGAACTCTTCTATAAGTCCTTCCACATAATAAGTACAAGAAGTACTAATATGAAAAGACTATTTATGAAAGGGAGAAGAGATCAGGCACTTTTATTTTGAAGAGATGGAACAAAGAATAATTGAAATAAGCATTAGAGAAAAGAAACAAATTTGCCCTGAGAGCAATATACTAGAGTGAATAAATACAATAACAAATGTTTCTCCTTCAAACTGAATTTCTGAAGGTTACTAATAGTTAGCATTTAAATTCAAAACTTTACATGTGACAGAAACTATTATAGCATTTGATATAGTAAGTTTCATTATTATACCCATTTTACAGAATGAGGAAATGTTAAGGAGTTGTGTGAAACTGGTGGGCTGTGGCCCCAGTATCTGCATTAGAATGGCAGCCATTGTGCCCTGGTACGTGGAGCCTTGTACAAGAGAAGTTAAGCCTTCTTTGGAGAAAAAAGGATTAAGATATTAGGAAGGGGACAGAGGAAAACACATAGAAAGGAGAGAGAAGACACAGAAGGGAGAAAGAAGTTGTGGAGAGCAGAGGAGCAGGGAAGCTAGAAGGCCTCAGAGCTGTCTTGGCCATGTGCCACAGCAGGGCCCTTCCCTGGACCAATGAGCTAGGGAAGCATGTTGGGAAAAACTTGTAACTTGTGTAGGCTGATTTGGAAATTTAGTACTTGAAAACTTGGTTTAACTTTGAAACTGTGAAGCTTGTAAGTCTTCTGGAGAACTGAAGAGTATTTGCTGTGTTACTGCTTTCAGTGTGAGACTTCTGAAGTGCTTGCTGTGTTGCTGTATCGAGTGAGTTTTGCTGATGCTAGGCCACTTTGGAGATGGAGCTGAAAGAATGCCGGAGCTGTGCATTTTGGAGAAGAATTGACATCGCCATCCTGGTTTTCCTTGTTGGATTTGAATCTCCTGCATTCAAAGAAGGATTGTTGACATCATCTTGGCTTCTGAATTGGAGAGAGTGGAGCTGTCTTTGAAGAAGAAGAAGAAGTGGCAATGCCATCTTTACTCTTTCATCCAGCTTAAAGTGGGGCAGCTGCCATTTTGTGGACACACATGGCTGCTGGAGCCATGTGCTCTTTGGACTAGAGACTGCACTGTGTGGTAAGATTACCAAAGGGGTTTTCTTCTACCCCTCCGTGACTCTTTTCTCATTTGTCTTGTAATAGTAAATTTGATTCTGCCTCCTTCTTAAAGTTTATGTGGTCTTGCATGCGAAGGCTGGGAAGAACCTGGTGTGTGGCTGACTTTAAAAGACCAGGTGCTCCCTTTTGTAACTTTGGCTAAGCACCCCATTTTGCTTCTTTTGCCAACTGATACCAGTAATAGGAATAAAGAGGTAACTTTTCCTAGGCCTGAATTATGCAGGGTTTGTAGCCTGGCCATATAACTTTTAATTGCTTTGAATTGCCTCCTACACAAGTATTTCCTGCTTTATTTAATGAAAATAAACAAAAGTCTATAAATTATGTGGAAAAAGTCTATAAATTATAAACAAAAGTCTATAAATTACATTGTTTAATTCTAAAAAGAAATTATAGTTACTGTCTCTGCTTGACAAAGGACGGGGCTGAATAATTACAAGATTAAGTGGCTTGATCTAGGTCAATGGTTTTCTATTTTTAGCAGGTCTAAGAATCACCTTGAAAGTTTATTACAACACAGTTTACTGGTTTCAAGTCCCAAGCATCTTAATTCAGTAGGTGTTGGTTTATGACCTAAGATGTGCAGATGCTGCTACTGGATAGGACACCATCCAGAAGAACTGCTGTTCTAGGCAGTGATGTTAGCAATTGAATCAGATAGAATTCTGAGTCCTCTCTTTAACCACCACAAGCCTATAGAGGTTTGTCATTTTTATTAAACATGTATTGACTGATACAGCATCTACATCTCATCAAACTAAATTATTAAGGCACCATCACCAACAGGAAATATTAAAGTCATTTTTAAAACAGTACTTTTCCTCTAGTCCCTAAATATAGACATACATTATAGCACAGTTCAGGATACAGAATTTGAAATATCTTATGACTTAAGGCATGTCTGACCAGTAAATGGTTTTTAATCAAATGTCATTATAAATAGAATTACAGTCATTTTTGTTTTAAAGAAGCATAAACTTTTTTAAAGGAGAGTATTAATAGATTCTAAAGTTGAAAGTTAATAGCAAATTCCATGTTCACTTTCTGTGGATAAGTAGTTTCCCAGAAACAACCCTTTTGTCTTCTCATAATCTTTATCTTCAAATTTGATTTGGATGCATATCTAAAATTAACAATGAAATTTAAATTCCCCATGCTCTCTTGCATCTAGGCATGGGATTAATTCTGATATTCAGCAAATGGGAAATAAACAGAAATGATGTGTACCATTTCAAGAACTGGTCTTTAAGGGAGATTATTTGCTCTTTCTTTTTTCTTTTCTTGCCTTATTTCACCTCATCTTTCCTTCTAGACTATCACATCTACTTCCTGACTCCTTCATCACTCTGGCTACAATATTTAAATTCTGACTACTTCCTGATTTCATCAAATATCTTCCTACCTTAGTCCCTTTGACTCTGGAGATGACAAATCTACCACCTTGCGAAAATCTGAAGGCCTAACATTGTTGCTTTCTCATAGTTCTCCCTCCCTCAAAATATTTTTGTTAGAGCCATCCTTTTCCTGCAAAGAACCCATTAACACAAATAAAATCTGTATCATAAAGCTATATATATATATATTCATATATATATGAAGCTATATATAACATATAGCATATAGATATGGACTATGTATGTTATAAATAATAAATAAAAGCTTAAATAATCTATATATAAGCTATAAATACAAGCTTAATCTATATATATATGCTATATATAGCCTAAGGAAGCTTATATATAAGCTATATATAATCTATATATATAAATAAGTAGATCTTTATATTTAGATGACTACTGATATACTGTTTTATAATTTTTAAAAGCATACTCTTAGTGAATGTAAAAATTAGTAGGTGATTGTTACATTTAAGAGGAGATCTTTTCTACTAATAGCTTATTATAAGATTTCATTACTTCTTGCTTTTTTATTCAACCTAAGATTTGATTTATAATACATAGAAGTTATTTAAAGCATATTGCCACTTCCAACTTTGAACCAAGTGTCTTTGTCCTATGAAGAACCCCTACTATATTGATATTGGTTGTGAGAATTTTCAGTTAGTAACCATATTTGGTCATGGGGAGAGAGAAGAATTGGATGTTCTCTGATGGAGTTGGATAAGAGTGCCTCTCTTAATCATGCTCAACTCTGGAATGAAGAAACTGAAATAAAGCAACTTTGAGGAGGTGCTTCTCATGGGAAAGTAATAATTTCCCCAACTTTCTAAATCCAATAATTTGTTAGGAAGTGAACCAGTATGTAGCCAGTGTCCCAAAAGACCCAAAACTTAGAGAAACATGGAGTTCCCACGGACAAAATTCTTTCCAAAAAAGATCTATGCTGTATATTTGGAATTATCACAAGAGTTTATTGGGAGACCTGATTTCTGCTTATGAAAAAAGTGTACAATTGACTTTAAAGATATTTGGATTACAGCAATTAAAATTTTAAATAAATTGTAAGTAATTGTTTAAATTTACCATATTTAAAATAATTAGCAGTGCTCAAGCATGGGTAATATATTAATTTTTTATTTCACTTATTTAATTGAATAAAGACAAGTTAGAATCAAGTCTGTTGGAAACTACAAAGAGGAAAATTCTCTATTACTATAGCAAGTTATATTGATTATGTGAATATGAGTGGGGTGACAAAGACTATTGCCTTTGCCAATATTTAGTTGAGCTTCTTTGAACTCTCTTTCAACTCTGAACTCTCTTAGCCTTCTGTGCTGTCTTTGCATTGCCCAGTTCTGAAAAGAATTTGAGTCAGTTTAAAGAGAATCTTTCATTCTTGGTAACTGACCTAATTTAATATTCAGTTAAATTCCTCATCTTTTACCCTTGCTATCTGAATACTTTGTTTTGCTTTCAAATTATGAGTGGGAATTTCTGGATCTATCTAGAATCCCCACCTTTACCTGATGCTTTCATTTAGGAGTTTTCTGTCTACTTACCCTGTTCCTTGCCTATAAATCTCCACTTGTTCCGCTGTATTTGAAATTAAACCCAGCCCTGTGATTTCTTTTCCTTATTATAATCATTTCTGAATAAAATATGTTTGTAAAGCCTTAATACCTGCTCAGTTCTGGTTTTCTTTGATGTAGATGAGCTTGAGAATAACTCCCTGCATATTTGTCAAATATCACTCATTATATCTTCAATCCATGCAATTAAGAATAATTAGTAAAATAGTCTGAGTCCTACCCTCTCCCATCACACTCTCAGAACTGTATTTGCTTTTGATGATGCCCATGGACTACATGTTCATTAAGTATTAGGGAAAGAAGGGATGTGAAAATGAGAAAGGATATAATCTAGTTCCTTGAATAAAGTCTGCTTGAAAGTTGGTAAATAAGCAATACTAATTGCTTAAATCAGGACTGTCAAAACACAGTGGGTGGGAGGTGCTCCCTACACATCTGCTTCTGTGTTCTGGGTTTGTCTCAGACCAAGAACCTGAATACCCCTCAAAAAGGCAGTGTGGGTCAATGGGAGACAGGGTCTGCCCCAACTCAAGGCTCTGGATAAAGAGAGCTAAGAATTCAATTCACCTGTTTCCATGACTGAATGAAAGTCAGAGTTACACTGACAGTGTTGTGGGAGTTTTCAATATGAAGTAGTGATTGGACAGTGAAGAGAGCTGAAAGTCTGGCTGGAGCATTTCAGCCAAGCCATCTTTTCCTGGACTTTGACTGTAAGGCTTACTTGGAAGTGATCTGGTAGAGTCAGAGGAGAAAAGGTTGGGCAAAGAGATTGGTGATCTCACCCTTGCAGCAGTTCTACTGCCCATGAGTTATCAGAATATGATGCATCTAATGTGTTCCCCTGTACCTCAATTTCCTTATCTGTAGACAGTATCATCATCATTTGTTCAACAGAGAAGACTGGACACTTGCCCCATTGAAAACTGGACACTAGACATGGCACTAGATCTTACAGTTTGATTGAAAAAGGGAGAAAAGTAAAGTGGATATTTTAATCATGAATTGTTTTAGTAACTGAAGAAAAACAGTAACTAATAATGTTACCATAGAGAGTAACTATCTTCAAAACCTGAGGTATGCCATAAAATGAGAAAGTCAGGGTCAGAGTAGTTGTGACCTTGTGTGTTATGAAAAGGACTTTAATTCTCTGTAGATTGAGCAACGAATAGATTGATACATTGCCAATATTGAATAGTGGTGGTGGTAGTAGTAATAATTGATATTATTTATTATTATTTCAGTTTTAATTTTATGAGATATCATTCAAGTCATAAGAAGTAAAAGGAAGAAAAGTACATCATAGTTAAAAATAAAAACACCCAAATGAAATTTCACCAAAGTGCTATTAATGCTTTTTGCAACAATTTAGCTTGTCAGCTGTTTTCTTCAATAAAAACATGACTGCTATGTAACAAAGTAGAACCTCCACAGAGGTTATTTAAATTTTATTGTCAGTCCTTCATTTACTTCTTTAAGACAAAGGGGACCCGTTAAAGTGTTTCTTACATGATTTGGGGAACTGCAATAATTATTGAAGTTGAAGTGCAACTAGGTTAATCTCTCTTTGGGTAATAGATAGAGCTAAGTTTCCAGATCTAAACCAAGAAGTTTACATATTCATGTTATGGCTAAAAACAAAATTAGGTCTAAAGATTACAATGAGAAGACTTCCACACTCTATGCCATGTGCTGGATATTAGAGAAGGGAAGAAGTAATTATAGTCAGAGAACAGCTAAGCTGTAATTCTCCATGTCCAAATTTTTATGTGGCTCTCAATTTTCAGTAGGAAAGGAGCAGAAACATATATAATGCAAAGATTTAAGGACAACACATCACTTTCCCCTGTCTCAGTCAGCTAATTTGAAATAGAGTAGGAGAGAAAAAGTTTGATTTCAAACTCTTGTGATTTCTCTATACAAATGACTTGCTTTTTTGTGATATGGTGGTGGTATGTGTGTGGGGGGGACAAAGTGGGAGGAGGAGAGAGGCAAAACAGTATGGAGGGAGAGAATTATAGTGTAAATGCCCTAAGGTCTTATTAAATGTACTTCAAAAATATGCTTGTTTCTTTATCAAACCCATCTTAATAACTTTGTGCAGCAGTATTATAGAACTATTATTATTATTATTAAGAAAAATTCCCATGAATAATTTGGACTTTGTGAAAAGTTGTGAATTACCCATACAGATGTCTACATCTGAAACAAGATGAAAAAAAAATCATAATACTGAAGACTACAGAGGAAATAACATCCAACAAATTCTACCAGTGTCCTAGAATTGTAAAATTTCAGAGACTTCAACTCAAAAAAGGCATTGTTATTTTTCTTTTAAAGTCCAATTGAAAGCAAATATACTGTAAAATGTTCTTTTTTATATTATTTCATTCTCAAGGACCTGACTTTGAGATCAGGGTCATACAATGGAAATTTGCAAAGCTTGGCATCATACAGCTGTGAGAATGTGAAAAAAGTGCTCCTGTAGCAATCTGTCAGGAAAATTTATTCACATTTGAACCTTTGGCAGTGTGTGGGAACGTTGGGATTTAATTGTGACTCTTTTGTTAATCACTGGTGTCTCCTTGGCTTTGTTCCTTTACTCCATAGCCACATTCTCACAGTGTTGATGAGGAGGAATTTCTAGCAAAATGAGCCAGAATATGACTCAGACCTGTGGAGCTTACAAATTAAAGATAACTTTCATCAAAGGAAATGCAGTGATGAAGCTGCCGACCTTTCTAAACCCCAAATCTCATCATGTTATTTGCCTATTTAAACCTATGGAGAGCTTGCCTTTGCTCTGTGACAACCACATCCTCAACAGGGTTAGGGTCTCAGATGGCTCCTATGGCTCCAAGTTGTTTTCCCAACTTGTCCCTATGAGTCTGGAGTTCTTACTCCCAGAAGCATGCACTCTCCTTTGTTAGAATACCGAGGCCTGTGCCCTTTCAGTTACTCAGCTCTATCATTCCCGTATCCATGTTGAATCATTTCTTATTCCAGGTCACAGGCTGTGTGCACCTCCCTGAAAGATTCTTTCCTTGATTCCTAAGGTGAGATAGATTCCTTTTCTGTTAGCTTCAAGACTTGCTATTTTCCAATATACCAGCTATTTTCACACTGCATTGTGCTTGACTCTTTATTGCACTGTTACCTCCACAGGGTTGGGGATTATGTCTCTTTCATTCACTCTGGTGTCACTATGCCTAGCCCAGTGCTTAGCACAAATTAGTATTATTGTTGTAATGGTACTGATAGAATGTAGAACATTGTTAGAATGAATATTATTTGAACACATAAATGAAGGGATTCATCCTTGTGGATTCTACCAAGTTTGGAATATGATCCTGTATTTCCAAAATACAAACAATTATGTGAGCCAGTGTTATTCAATTAAAAATTACAAGACAGTCCTTTTTTCCCTGATATTTTAACTTTTCTCTATCAACAACTAACTGCTAATGTTACTCAGGGGCTATCAGACTTTTGGTCCAATGCAAAAGATCCATCGAGACATTGGGCCTATCAAAAAAACATTTAGAAAATTACCCTCTTGCCTCAGTAACATAGCTGGTAGATGAGATGGGGTTAAACTCTTATAGAATAGTAGGATTCATATGACTTATGCACATCAAGGAAGGGTTCTGAACAGGACTAAATATCAAGCACATTTTGTCATGGACCAGATGTCTCAACAATGTTTTTGACAGGGCCAATATCAAGGATCTCTGAATGTGGAACAAACATCTCAGTGTATGCTTTTGATAAGATCAGATAGCAAGGACCTTGGACATAGGCCAAATGTCTCAGTGAGTGATTTGGACAAGGCTGAAGGTACTGCCAGGCACATGAGACTCATAGGTAGAGCTTCCTAATTTTAACTCATAAACGTATGCTTGGTGTGAATTCCAACCAGCTAATAGATAGGTCTTTGACTTTGTTAAATATATGATACAACATTCCATTTTCTCAGTAGTGTTTCCTTATGCCTAACCTAACAATACATTGAAAGGATTCCCTCAGTATTTAATAAGGGAGGCTTTCATTGAAGATGAGGCCTGTTCTTATTCTGATCCAGCTTCAACACACAATAGAAACCACCTCTGTGTGTTGTTGCTACACCGCACTTTGTGTTTACTTGCAGGACAGTATTGTGATAACACAAACTCCCCATGTCCTGATTGTTGAAAAGTCAGCTTCATAATATTTCTAACTAGTTGTCTCCAATGACTAACTGTCTAGCAATGAATTCAGAAGTCCAGAATTAGCTACTTTTGCTTCTAGTTTGCTCTATTCACTCTGTCTCCCACATACAAAAGTAAAGTGTCTTGATGAAACCTGTCTTGCTGTTTGCATTGAGAAAACGAGTGTTCATTCCCAAGGTGCAGATACTCACATTCAGTCTTCAGAATGCAGAAGTGCTGATCGCTTGCACAGGAATATCCAGAACAGGGAAAACCAGCCTCCTCTGCTATGCTACCCTATCATGTTCCTATTTCTGCACCCAAGTCTCACCATGTGTCTCTCTGGTTTGGACTAGCTCTCACTGCTCTGGCTCTCACTTTTTACCCTCTCTGTCACCTTGCACAATCTTTCCCAAAAATTATTATTGCTGCTCCCCACCCCACCAAATTTTTGGGTATTTATAAAATCAAACCTACCCCCTGTGTAGAAGCAATATTGACTCCATTGAGCCTTTATTGATACTCCCTTGTGATCTCCCCACTCAACCGAACTTCTTTTTTTCCCCAAGGACAAAATAAACATTTCAGTGTGTATCTGTGTGAGTCCCCATATGGGATGTGGAGAGAGAGAAGCATAGTTTGTAACAATATCCTCTGCCACTTACACTGTGTTGGGCACTAAAAGGAGAATGCAGAAATTTCGAGTTTGAAGTCCATGAAAGAAAACTCAGTCCTGTATAGTTATTTCTCATTATTGGTGATCCTCTATTTGAGAATTTGCCTCCTTTTTGGTTTTTTTTTTTTTTGGTAACACTCATGGTATTTTCAGTGTTATTCTAAGAAATGTACAGAATGGCAAAGGATTTGAGTCACTGTATTCCCATATTTTACATTAAGGTATGGTGTATTCATTTGTTTTTATTTTATATATATGTGTGGAGCATTAATTTTATTACACAGTCATCATTTATATATCCATAAAACTTTGGGGGCGGCATTTATCACAAATTCATAGGTGAAAATACTTTGCTCCCCCTCTACCAGATTTCCTGCCAATGTTCTGTCCCAAAATTCCCCTCGCCCCAACTCTCTCTACTACCTAGAATATTTGCAGTTAAGAATTATGTGTGCTGTACTTTGCCAATTTGTGTTCTTTGGTTATTTATATTACACAAACAGTTGAAACCATTCAGTGTCTGTTTTTACTTTTTGACTTCTTTGACTTAGCGTAATCAACTCACAGTCATTTATTTTGTCCTAAAAGGAATAATTTAATCTTTTTTGGTAGCTAAGTAGTATTCCATGGAATATTTATTTCAGAATTTCTTAAGCCAGTGTTTATTAATGGGCAGCTAGGTTGATTCCATAATGTAGTTATTGTGAATATTGATATGAACATAGGTATGCATTTTTTTTTTTCGTATTTGAGTTTTTACATTCTTTGGGTAACTACCTAGCAATTGTGCTGATGAAGTGTATATTTCCATTTTTATATTTAAAAGTATTTCCATAACATATTCCATAGTGGCTGCACCAAATTGCGGTAATCAAATACTCCATTTTCTCCACATCCTTGCCACCGTTTGTTTATTCCGTTTCTCTTTATTAATGTGTGAGGTGTTATCTCATTGTAATTTTGATATGTTTCCCTTATTTTATGTGGTAATGAGCATTTTTTTCATATACCTATCAGTCATCAGATTGTCTTTTGGAAAAATATCTGTTTAGGTTTTTGCCCATTTTTTTGGATTGTGCTTGTGTGGTCTACTTATTGCTCTGCTTTTTATATATTAAATATTTTAAACTCACTGTTTAAAATGATCACCAAGCTTAATGATGAAGTACTATCTTGTGTTCCTAAGCACCAGAAGATGGGACTTATGGAAAAAATATGTTAGATAAACTTCATTGAGACCTAAGTTACAGTGCTGTTGGCTATGAGGTCAATGTTAATGAGCCAGCTATGTGTATTAAATAAGTGAGTCTTCAATCAGAAACAGTTGTAGAACAAGATTATGTGTTAATTGGTTGATGACAATGTGATTCTAGATTTGCAGACTTTAAAGCCTATATTTTCCCTTTTAATCATGGCTCAACATTTCCTACCTCAGTGTTGTAGTATTTTATAGTTCTCTAAACTATTGCAAATACTTGGAAATACCTGTATACATACTTAAAAATAGTATATCAATGTTTGAAACACATACTGAAGCTGCTATTTTCCCTTGGCCTGTATTCTGGGAGTTGGTGGTTGGCAGTGATATGCATGAATAGACAGGATTTGGTGGCAGTAAAACCTGTTTGTTTCTGATTAAATGAACCATTTTATGTCAAATAATACACTTAAATCAAAGTATTTAACACTCACAAATGTGAAAAAATAATTTAGAAATATTCTTACACAGAAACATAGAATGAAACTTTTAATACAAGAACTATAGATGAGCTAAAACAGAAGAGGCAGAGTGCACAAACTCAGTTGCAGTGTGAACTTTTGGTCAGCAGTGAGTACATAACAATCTCATGAAGCTTGACACGAGTTCTTTTAATTAAAGTTGGCAAGAAATAAATTTTATGTATTTAAAATCATTGTTGAATACATTACTGGAACGCAAAATTACTGTTAGCTAATGATAGATATACAGTTTAATCATTTATAAATTGAAGGCTTTTTTACTGATGGAGTAAGAAACCATTGGAGTAATATAGTTGGAATATTATTATTCATGTATAATAGCCAATGTGTATACCAGTAAATATATCCAACATATACCACATGTACCAGCATAGGATATCTAATATTGTATAGTGTTAAAATTGGAGATGTGGCCACAACAATATGGCATTTATTAGTAGGAACATGATCTATAATTTCAGTTTAAATATAAATTTGAACATGAAATTCTTGCAACTGTTCACGGTCTTCAATTCCTAAAATTCTGGGGGCAGTCTTTGGAAATGTTATTATTTCCTCTTGTGCTCCTTCTCAATTTAAGTTCAATACTACTTTAGTCCCATGTGCCAATTACAGTGAGAACATAATTTCTTACAGCTGTATATCTTTCTATCATGAAAAAAAAGTAATAGCAGGAACAACCTTTTAAAATTCCTTTGATAGGAGTTTGATACTTCTCAAAATGTTGGTCAAAAATCAATTAATCAGAAGGTAAATCACATAAAATGGTAGGTTGTTACCAATGCTGCAGGAAAATATAAGGGCTTTAAGAAAGTTTACCAGGGAAATTCTTGATTTTTGTTCAACCATTTCAGTGTTGTGAAATATTTTTATATCTTAACAACTTTGGGAAATTTGTGGAGAATGTGTACTGTGTACACATTCCCTTGGGTGATTCTTCACATTTTGCCTTGTGAGCTTCTTACCTTATGTGGGAGAGTTCAACTATTGACCTTTGTGTAAGTAGGCTGCAAAGCTTCCTCTGCAAGACAATTTTAACATATCAATGGGTACAAATTTATTTTAGTCTCACTTTTTTGGGGGGAGGGGGAATTTACATCTCAATCCTATTCTAAACACACTCAAATTTATATATTCATCGAGATAGGGAAATTGATAATTTTGTACTGAGATTTCTTTTACTTGCAGAGATTAAGAATTTAAGAGCCATCGAGGAGGAAATAACTTTCAGGTAGACTTAGATCTTTAAGCAAGAGAATAACTTTTCCTTGTAAGGGAGAAGGATGGAATTTGCAGCCTGGAGTTGATGACCCCCGGGGATTCAATTAGTTCACCTGAGACTGGAAGGGCAGGGTTCAATTTCTGAGAATGGCAGGATTTTACAAGGGAGCGGTTTTCATTCTCTATGAGCTGCTGTCCCTAAATGTAGTACGGTGTTCTCAGGTGCCACTCTTAGTTGTCTTCTAGTTCATGTAACAGGAGGCGACAGCAGCTGGGAGAACTGGAGGTATTCTCTCCTGTTCCCATTCATTTTGATGTTGTGCCCATCTCTGTGACTGGGGCCTTCTACCAGTGAGGCTCCCCCATCATCTAGCTGTAACAATGCCTGTAAAACTCGGCCCTCTCCATGTTTCTCTAGGCCTAGGGTGTTATTGGCTTCCTTCTGCAACTAGCCTCTGGACCTTCAGCCTCCTTGTGGATGACTTTCATTTTGGTTTTATTTCTGTAAATATTCCTTTCATTAAAGTCTTTTTATTGAACCCTTTGCATAGGATTTGACTTCCTTTTGGAACCCTGACAGGCACAGGGCCTAAAAGATTAGGTACAATATCTTGGGGTTGAGGCAATGGCCTTGGAAGTCTGACAGGTCCTCTGCGGCACTGAGGAGTATTCTGGAGATGACTGCTCAGTACACAAAAAAGGAGAGATACCAGAAACTGGTAGACTCATTGTCGACACATGCAGGACCCTTGGGATCTTTACAATTGTAGGACATAGAAAAGCTAGGAAGTAGAAAAGCTATAAAAATGACTAAAGTTGAATTTATCACTTGACCCTGATTTGTGACATATTTTGCTACTCAAGTGCCAAGGAGCAAGTGTACACCTGCTTGATTCATTGCTAAAGCAGATTTTTAACTCTTGTGCAGAAATGATAGTTTGAAAAACATGACTCCTTTTCTATAGGTAACTGAAGTTATGGTATTTAAGTTTAATTTACATCATTATTTTTGGTTACTTGGAGTTTTAAGAGAGTTCATGTTGTAGTTTGAGGATCCAATCATTAGAATCAATTACCGAGGTCTCTATGAACTTCTTCTCCTGATTTATAAAATGGTAAAAACCTATGAGTGTTTTATCTAAAGTTCTCAGTAGTCACTCAGAATGGTATTCCCTTTTC